>RCUC01148126.1:0-27065 GCA_003697995.1 Taxidea taxus jeffersonii
GATAATTTAATAGTGGCCTTGACAGGGCAAGAAGAGTAGACAGTATTCCATTAGGTCATGACAAAGGCCTTTGCCAAAAGGGAGATTAGACAAAGATTCAAAATTGCAAAAAAATGAAGGTGAATCAATAAGGACCTAAAATATAGAGTCTAGGACACCTTCAGGCAGAGTTCTGGCTGGACCCAGCAGCCCAAGTAAAAGGGGCTTTGTCCTCCCTCTTTGTAAATGGATTTAGACCCCAAATAAAGGGTTTAGTCATAAATACATTGGAATGGAAAACTGCCAGTTTAAAAGATATCCCACCTATGGCTGGGTATCTTAGAGAGTAAATAAGCTAGAAATGAAAATAAACTTCTTGATCTCCAGGTGTAATAGCTGAAATAAAGACAAAAACAGGACTGAAAGTCAATGACTAAAGATACCTGTAGGGATTTGCAAGCAGAAGGGTCACTGGAACAACTAATGTTCCAGGGACACCTGGGTGGCTCAGTGGGTTAAAGCCTCTGTCTTTGGCTCAGGTCATGATCCCAGGATCCTGGGATCAAGCCCCGCATCGGGCTCTCTGCTTAGCGGGGAGCCTGCTTCCCCCTCCCCCGCCGCCTGCACCTGCCTACTTGTGATCTCTGTCTGTAAAAAAAAAAAAGAAGAAGAAGAAGAAGAAGAACCAATGTTCTGTATTAGCTGAGAAACAAAAGCTCAAACACGGAGCGACCTGAGGGAAACATTAGCACCCACATTTCTCCTCCTTCCTCTAAACCTCCACAGGGAGTTATCTAAGGCCTTCAAGATCAAAACCAGCTTTCCTGTGAATACAGTTACCACTAATTCTATCTACCATTGATTCCACTGGCTTAGAACATCTAATGCCCCCGAGTCGAATGTTAAAGTTGTCCACAAAGCACTTTTGATGTAGAGGAGATGGTGGGTAACATGCCGGGGCCTCAGCTGGAGCCATGACATGGCACCAAACTGTCACCCATGCAGCTAGAAAAATGGTCATTTTCCCTTGAGAATGGGTGGTCATTGTCCCTGACCCTGGGTGGCTCAGTCAGTTAAGTGTCTGCCTTCAGTTCAGGTCATGATCCCAGAGTCCCGGGATCAAGTCTCACATTGGGCTCCCTGCTCAGTGGGGAGCCTGCTTCTCCCTCTCCTGCTCTCCTTGCTTATGCTCTCTCTCTGTCAAATAAACAAATAAAATCTTAAAAAAATAAAATGACTTTATTTATTAATAAATTTATTTAGAGAGCAGGAAGGAGGGGCAGAGGGAATCGGAGAGAGAGAGAATCCTAAGCTGGCTCCACATCCAGCTTGGAGCCCGACATGGGGCTCAGTCTCATGACCCTGAGATTATGACCTGAGCCGAAATCAAGAGTCAGATGCTTAATGGACCTAGCCACCCAGGTGTCCCCTAATGCCACTCTTCTTAAACTTTTTTTGTCTTGTATAGTTATTTTATTCTTGAAAGTATATTATTTCTATTAATATGTAATGACTTTATTACTGCTAGCTTAAATCAACAAGTCAATATTTATAAAATGGCTCAGCTTTAATGTGTAATACAACAAATATCAATGGATATAATTCACATAAGCAAAAGGTCTTTGGTGTCCTCAATATTTTTTAAGAATTTAAAAGTTTTAAGAATCCAAATTGTGAGACAAACTCAAAGACAAAACCAGAATGAAGTGGTATTGATTAAGGATTAAAAATCAGACCTCGGGGAGGAGTCAAGATGGCGGAGAAGTAGGAGGCTGAGACGACACCAGCCAGCAGGAGATCAGCTAGATCGCCTATCAAACCATTCCGAACACCTACAAATCCAACAGGAGATCGAAGAGAAGAAAAACAACAATTCTAGGAACAGAAAATCGACCACTTTCTGAAAGGTAGGACCAGCGGAGAAGTGAATCCAACGCGACGGGAAGATAGACCCCAGGGGGAGGGGCCGGCTCCCGGCAAGCGGCGGAGCACAAAATCAGAACTTTTAAAAGTCGGCTCCACAGAGGGACATCACTCCAGAGGCTAAACTGGGGTGAAGACCTCATGGGGACAACGTGGACTCAGGTCCCGCGGGGTCACAGAAGGATCGGGGGTGTCTGAGTGTCGCAGAGCTCACAGGTATGAGAGCGGGGAAGCCGGCTGCGGAGACAGAGCCGAGGTTTCCTAGTGGTCTGTGACACGGCCCGGTGCTCTGTGGCTCGGGCCGGTGCTCTGTGCGAGGGGTCCCCACAAGATCCGGGGAGACTCCGACCCGGGAGAGCTCAGGGATCTACGGGCTCCGGAGACTCCAGGTGGGACTCTGCCAGAGACAGAGACGCTTGGTCACAGGCTGGGTGAGCTCGGAGCTCCCAGAAGCCAGTGAGACGGGACTGATGACGCACGATTTTCTCTGAGCGCGGTCTGCGGGCGCGCGCGGTCTGCGGGTCTGCGGGCCCGCGGTGTCTGCGGGCCCGCGGTGTCTGCGGGCGGACACGCGCGCGCACTCTCCGGCGCAAACGTGGGCTGGGGAGACTGGAGGGATTAAACGCTTTTCCCTGAAGGCGCACTGAAGACTGGGGCCCCTAGCTCTCGGCTCCTCCGAACCGGAGATTGGGAGGCCGCCATTGTCATTCCCGTCCTCCGGAACTCTACAGAAAGCGCGTTCAGGGAACAAAAGCTCCTGAAAGCAAACCTGAAAGGATGACTTAGCCCGGCACCTGGTAAGGGCGGTGCAACTCCGCCTCGGGCAAAGACACCTGAGAATCACGACAACAGGCCCCTCCCCCAGAAGATCAAAGAAATCCAGCCAAGACCAAGTTCACTTAACAAGGAGAACAGCGGATTCTTATCTGGACAAAATGACAAGGCGGAAAAACTCACCACAAAAAAAAGAGCAGGAGACAGGACCGAAGGCTAGGGACCTAATCAATACAGACATTGGTAATATGTCAGATCTGGAATTCAGGATGACGATTCTCAAGGTTCTAGCCGGGCTTGAAAAAGGCATGGAAGATATTAGAGAAACCCTGTCAGGAGAAATAAAAACGCTTTCTGGAGAAATAAAAGAAATAAAGTCTAATCAAGTTGAAATAAAAAAAGCTATTAATGAGGTGCAATCAAAAATGGAGGCTCTTACTGCTAGGATAAATGAGGCGGAAGACAGAATTAGTGATATAGAAGACCAAATGGCAGGGAATAATGAAGCAGACCAAAAGAGAGACAATCAACTACTGGACCACGAGGGGAGAATTCGAGAGATAAGTGATGCCATAAGACGAAACAACATTAGAATAATTGGGATTCCAGAAGAAGAAGAAAGAGAAATAGGAGCAGAAGGTATACTGGAGAGGATTATTGTAGAGAATTTCCCTAATATAGCAAGGGGAACAAGCATCAAAATCCAGGAAGCCCAGAGAATACCTCTCAAAATCAATAGGAATCGACCCACACCCCGCCATCTAATAGTAAAATTTACAAGTCTTAGCGACAAAGAGAAAATCCTGAAAGCAGCACGGGACAAGAAGTCTGTAACGTACAATGGTAAAAATATTAGATTGGCAGGAGACTTATCCACAGAGACCTGGCAGGCCAGAAAGAACTGGCATGATATATTCAGAGCACTAAACGAGAAAAACATGCAGCCAAGAATACTTTATCCAGCTAGGTTATCATTGAAAATAGAAGGAGAGATTAAAAGCTTCCAGGACAAACAAAAACTGAAAGAGTTTGTAAACACCAAACCAGCTCTACAGGAAATATTGAAAGGGGTCCTCTAAGCAAAGAGGGACCCTAAAAGTATTACCAGAAAGGAACAGAGACATTATACAGTAACAATCACCATACAGGCAATACAATGGCACTAAACTCATATCTCTCAATAGTTACCCTGAATGTAAATGGGCTAAATGCCCCAATCAAAAGACACAGGGTTTCAGAATGGATAAAAAAACAAAACCCATCTATATGCTGCCTACAAGAAACTCATCTTAGACCTGAAGACACCTCCAGATTGAAAGTGAGGGGGTGGAAAACAATTTACCATGCTAATGGACATCAGAAGAAAGCTGGGGTGGCAATCCTTATATCAGATCAATTAGATTTTAAGCCAAAGACTATAATAAGAGATGAGGAAGGACACTTCATCATACTCAAAGGGTCTGTCCAACAAGAAGATCTAACAATTTTAAATATCTATGCCCCTAACATGGGAGCAGCCAACTATATAAACCAATTAATAACAAAATCAAAGAAACACATTGACATGAATACAATAATAGTTGGAGACTTTAATACACCCCTCACTGAAATGGACAGATCATCCAAGCAAAAGATCAACAAGGAAATAAAGGTCTTAAATGACACACTGGACGAGATGGACATCACAGATATATTCAGAACATTCTACCCTAAAGCAACAGAATACACGTTCTTCTCTAGTGCCCATGGAACATTCTCCAGAATAGATCACATCCTGGGTCATAAATCAGGTCTCAACAGGTATCAAAAGATTGGGATCATTCCCTGCATATTTTCAGACCACAATGCTCTGAAGCTAGAACTCAATCACAAGAGGAAATGTGGAAAGAGCACAAATACATGGAGGCTCAACAGCATCCTTCTAAAAAATGAATGGGTCAACCAGGAAATTAAAGAAGAATTGAAAAAAACCATGGAAACAAATGATAATGAAAACACAACGGTCCAAAATCTGTGGGACACAGCAAAGGCAGTCCTGAGAGGAAAATATATAGCGATACAAGCCTATCTCAAGAAACAGGAAAGGTCTCAAATACACAACCTAACCCTACACCTCAAGGAACTCGAGAGAGAACAACAAAGAAAGCCTAAACCCAGCAGGAGAAGAGAAATAATAAAGATCAAAGCAGAAATCAATGAAATAGAAACCAAAAAAACAATAGAACAAATCAATGAAACTAGGAGCTGGTTCTTTGAAAGAATTAATAAGATTGATAAACCCCTGGCCAGACTTATCCAAAAGAAAAGAGAAAGGACCCAAATAAATAAAATCATGAATGAAAGAGGAGAGATCACAACCAACACCAAAGAAATACAATATGTTCATAAGAACATATTATGAACAACTCTATGCCAACAAATTCGACAATCTGGAAGAAATGGATGCTTTCCTAGAGACATATAAACTGCCAAAACTGAACCAGGAAGAAATAGAAAACCTGAATAGGCCCATAACCAGTAAGGAGATTGAAACAGTCATCAAAAATCTCCCAACAAACAAAAGCCCAGGGCCAGATGGCTTCCCAGGGGAATTCTACCAAACATTTAAAGAAGAATTAATTCCTATTCTCCTGAAACTGTTCCAAAAAATAGAAATGGAAGGAAAACTTCCAAACTCATTTTATGAGGCCAGCATCACCTTGATCCCCAAACCAGACAAGGATCCCATCAGAAAAGAGAATTACAGACCAATATCCTTGATGAACATAGATGCGAAAATTCTCACCAAAATACTAGCCAATAGGATCCAACAGTACATTAAAAGGATTATTCACCACGACCAAGTGGGATTTATTCCAGGGCAGCAGGGTTGGTTCAACATCCGCAAATCAATCAATGTGATACAGTACATTAACAAAAGAAAGAACAAGAACCATATGATACTCTCAATAGATGCTGAAAAAGCATTTGATAAAGTGCAACATCCCTTCCTAATCAAAACTCTTCAAAGTGTAGGGATAGAAGGCACATACCTCAATATTATCAAAGCCATCTATGAAAAACCCACGGCAAGTATCATTCTCAATGGAGAAAAACTGAGAGCTTTTCCTAAGGTCAGGAACACGGCAGGGATGTCCACTATCACCACTGCTATTCAACATAGTACTAGAAGTCCTAGCCTCAGCAATCAGACAACAAAAAGAAATTAAAGGCATCCAAATCGGCAAAGAAGAAGTCAAACTATCGCTCTTTGCAGATGATATGATACTATATGTGGAAAACCCAAAAGGCTCCACTCCAAAACTGCTAGAGCTTGTACAGGAATTCAGTAAAGTGTCAGGATATAAAATCAATGCACAGAAATCAGTTGCATTTCTTTACACCAACAACAAGACAGAAGAAAGAGAAATTAAGGAGTCAATCCCATTTACAATTACACCCAAAACCATAAGATACCTAGGAATAAACCTAACGAAAGAGGCAAAGTATCTATACTCAGAGAACTATAAAGTACTCATGAAAGAAATTGAGGAAGACACAAAGACATGGAAAAATGTTCCATGCTCATGGATTGGAAGAATTAATATCGTGAAAATGTCTATGCTACCTAAAGCTATCTACACATTTAATGCAATGCCTATCAAAATCCCATCCAATTTTTTCAAAGAAATGGAACAAATAATCCTAAAATTTATATGGAACCAGAAAAGACCTCGAATAGCCAAAGGAATATTGAAAAAGAAAACCAAAGTTGGTGGCATCACAATTCCAGACTTCAAGCTCTACTACAAAGCTGTCATCATTAAGACAGTATGGTACTGGCACAAAAACAGACACATAGATCAATGGAACAGAATAGAGAGCCCAGAAATAGACCCTCAACTCTATGGTCAACTAATCTTTGACAAAGCAGGAAAGAACATCCAATGGAAAAAAGACAGCCTCTTCAACAAATGGTGTTGGGAAAATTGGACAGCCATATGCAGAAAAATGAAATTGGACCATTTCCTTACACCACACACGAAAATAGACTCAAAATGGATGAAGGATCTCAACGTGAGAAAGGAATCCATCAAAATCCTTGAGGAGAACACAGGCAGCAACCTCTTCGACCTCAGCCGCAGCAACTTCTTCCTAGGAACAACGCCAAAGGCAAGGGAAGCAAGGGAAAAAATGAACTATTGGGACTTCATCAAGATCAAAAGCTTTTGCACAGCAAAGGAAACAGTCAACAAAACCAAAAGACAACTGACAGAGTGGGAAAAGATATTTGCAAATGACATATCAGATAAAGGGCTAGTATCTAAAATCTACAAAGAGCTTAGCAAACTCAACACCCAAAGAACAAATAATCCAATCAAGAAATGGGCAGAGGACATGAACAGACATTTCTGCAAAGAAGACATCCAGATGGCCAACAGACACATGAAAAAGTGCTCCATATCACTGGGCATCAGGGAAATACAAATCAAAACCACAATGAGATACCACCTCACACCAGTCAGAATGGCTAAAATGAACAAGTCAGGAAATGACAGATGCTGGCGAGGATGTGGAGAAAGGGGAACCCTCCTACACTGTTGGTGGGAATGCAAGCTGGTGCAACCACTCTGGAAAACAACATGGAGGTTCCTCAAAAAATTGAAAATAGAGCTACCTTATGACCCAGCAATTGCACTACTGGGTATCTATCCTAAAGATACAAACGTAGTGATCCAAAGGGGCACGTGTACCCGAATGTTTATAGCAGCAATGTCCACAATAGCCAAGTTATGGAAAGAACTTAGATGTCCATCAACAGATGAATGGATAAAGAAGAGGTGGTATATATATACGATGGAATACTATGCAGCCATCAAAAGAAATGAAATCTTACCATTTGCGACGACATGGATGGAACTAGAGCGTATTATGCTTAGCGAAATAAGTCAACTGGAGAAAGACAACTACCACATGATCTCCCTGATATGAGGAAGTGGAGATGCAACGGGGGTGGGAGTTAAGGTGGTAGGAAAAGTAAAAATGAAAGAAGATGGGATCGGGAGGGAGAAAAACCAAAAGAGACTCTTAATGTCATAAAACAAACTGAGGGGGGTGGGGGGAAGAGGGGTTGGGTGAGGGTGGTGGGGTTACATCATATGTTTAAATAAAGCTTAAATAAAGTAAAAAAAAAAAAAACCTCAAAAAAAAAATCAGACCTCACGTACAAACAGTTGGGGGAGACTGGTGGTGGGTATTATAGAGGGCACGTATTGCATGGAGCACTGGGTGTGGTGCATAAACCATGAATTTTGGAACACTGAAAATAAAATAAAATGAAATTTAAAAAAGAGAATAGAATTACTTGTATGGACTCTTACGCATTTGGAGTATATCAACTTAAAAAACAAAATACAATTAAACTTTAATGGCCAATTGACACAAATGGTTCCGAGACCATTCTCCCACCACCCATTAAGACTGGGGCGGCAGGGATTGGAGAAAATGTTCATTTAACCTTCTGAGCTTTCTGGGCAGACTTGATCACCTTGCCAGCTGCCTTCTTGTCTGATGACACCCACAGCAACTATCTGTCCCATGTCACAAACAGGAAAATGACCCGGAGGAGGATAGTTCTTGAGAGAAGCTCTCAACACACATAGGCGTGCCAGGAACCATATTGATCACAGCAGATTTCATCGTAAAAGCTTCGGAAGGGAAGGAGAATGTTTTGTGGACCATTTGAGTTTTTTGGTGTGTATGGTGGTTTTATTATTAGTTTTTAAAATCGGTACTTTTTAATGGAAACAATTTGACCAAAAATCTGTCACAGAATTTAGGACCCTTTCAAACGAAAGTTTAATGAGAAAAACAACAACAACAACAATAACAAAAAACCTGGAATACACAAGTTTTTTGGTTTTTTTGAGTTGCATTTGACTTTTTCACTAAGAAATTTCTTTTTTTTTTTTAAAGATTTTATTTATTTATTTGTCAGAGAGAGAGAGGAAGAGAGAGCAAACGAGCACAGGCAGACAGAGTGGCAGGCAGAGGCAGAGGGAGAAGCAGGCTCCCTGCCGAGCAAGGAGCCCGATGTGGGACTCGATCCCAGGACGCTGGGATCATGACCTGAGCTGAAGGCAGCCGCTCAACCAACTGAGCCACCCAGGCGTCCCCACTAAGAAATTTCTTGTTCATTCTATTATTTCCCAGAACTTTTTGGTTTCATCATCTTTTTTTTTTTCCTTGAACATCTTCCGTTTCTTGCTCACATAAATATTTCCTACAAATAAATTCAGAATGCAGCCTCTTTATACACAGAAACTCAACATTATTTTATTTTTGCTTTTCTAGTGTTTTGGATTTCATGTATCAACTTTGCTCTATAACTCTGGTCATCACCTTTGGCCAAAAGCAATAGCATGTTTACCAGAGCAAATAAGACAATTAATTACTAAAATGCATATGATCAATAGGTTATAATCTCAGGGTGTTCTTTACAAAGTCAATCAAACTCTATTAAAGAAGCAAGGAACAGATTCTTTGTACTAAAAAGAAAAGCCATAATTCATTGTCTCCAGACTGCATTACGATTATATTATTATATGAGTAGGAAGTAGAAAAATGCCAAGGGCAGCAACCTGGGTTTGAGATCTGATATAGTTTGGAGCATCCGATACAATCCAAGAGATTAAGGATCATGAACTTTTACTGTATGATAGAACTAGATGAAAAATTATGAAAAAACCCATTGTAATGTTAAAAGCTATGTATTTGGTTCCATATTTTGCATAGATAGAATTCTGTTGCAATTGATTTTGGAAACAGGATGGAGGACAATATAAAATGTCCGGACATTTCATGAAATATAGTAAATTTTGACCCCTGGAAGCATGTGATCTTGAACTTTTATTATAACAACTAGAAAGCATAGGTCTGAGGCAGGACAATTCAGTGGTTTCTATTTGTAATACTCCTCTTTTCCTGGCTGAGAGCCTGAAGGTCACGTTATTGCTTGTGTTTTTGGTTCATTTAAGTGTCCTTCTATAGCTTCTTAGTTCAGCACCTTCTAGATTCTTGAGGGAAGATGCCAGTTCATTCTCCTGAGTAAAGAATATATAAAAAAGTAAAAATAATTCCATGTTCTCCAGTGGAAATGGACCCTTACTTCCTTCTATATTATTTTATGCCAGGACAGTAGAGACATCTGGGCCACAATCTATTCTCCAGTGTTCCTAATAGTTGTGTTCTTTCAGTGGCTCAATCATTTATGGGTATTTATTAGACTTCTGGCTCTGTCCCACCCTCTATGCTTTTGACAGTATTTCCAATTACTTATGTCAGGTTCTCTCTAAAGTGTGCAATCAGTCTGGTTCCCATTCAGGAAGGCTCTGATTCCCGTATCTTGGAATACAGCATTAGGTCATGCCTGGCCAGGGTCCAGGACTCTTGTCTTCCTCTGTGTGATCCCTGCTGGCATATTCAGGTCTAGGAACTTGGTTCCTGTCTTGTCTCATATGTCTAAATCTCTGATTGTTGTTTCTTTCCTGATAGTTCTATATGATGGTATTGTGTGCAGAATGGTACATTGTGCTTTTGTATGCATGGCCTAATTTTGTTAACTTGTTATGTGTAGAATTTTGAGTTTCAGTGAGGGCATTAAGGAGGGATAAAGAGATGAGTAGAACAGTCTTTGCTCTTCAAGAGGAGAAATACACATACAAATGATGTCCCAATTCAAAAAGCACAGAACTCTAATAGTAGATATAAAAACCTATTCAGGTATATGTCTTGATTATAATTATGATTATCAACATCCCTAGCTTGTGGGTGAGAGAACGGAGGCTGAGAATGGCTGCTTTTCAAAGATCATGGAGCTTATACAGGTCAGAGTTGGGGCTGGAACCAGGGCCTCTAGCTTTAGTACCCTGTTTGCTCTAACAGTGGAGTCCTCACGTTTCCTGATCTTCTGTGTCAGGGACAGCCACTTTTAACTCCAGATCCTAGGTGTGCCTGGTGGTCTGCTTCCCAACTGATGCTATCAAGGGGGCTTCCATTTACTGCCAGAGTCTTTTGCCACTGGGCTCTGCCTACTAGCAAGACACACCTAGATGCTGCAGGCACCTGTCAGTGAATTGGCAGGTTTTTTTTTTATCTTCCTGAAACTACAGAGCCTGTTGGTAGGTTTCCTATAGCAGCTGGGGATCCCAGTTGCTGCTCCCATAGTGCCCTTCCCTTTCTTATTCTAGACCTCAGATGCAGGCCGCGTGATGGTTCCTCCTTCAACACCAGGTCCAGGGTACAGTTGCAAGTAGCTCCCCATTGGGAACCTTCAGCATCAGCTTGGCATTGAGCACAAACTTGGCAAAGGACACATCTTCAAGGGCTTTCTGAATTGCACCTGGAAATACCACTTAGTGTTTCATATGAAACACTCTTGAAACAGGGTCCAATCCATGGTAGAATGGTCAATTTTATATTTTTTGTTTTAAGTAAAGAAAACCAAACTCAAATTGTTTCAGCATATAAGACATCCACTAGCTCTCATAATTTGCAAGTCTAGGAGTGAATTCAGCTTCAGGTCTGGTTGGATCCAGAGACTTAAACATGAGGAATCATTCTCCCACCTCATAGACTAGCTCATCCACATGGTGGGTGAGAGGGCCATCCATAGCCTGAGACTCATGTCCTGTTGGCTTAGGCATCCCAAAAGACACAGTATTCCCATAGGCACCAGCAGCAAAGTCCCGGGGAAGGCTGATTGCCTCAACTTGAGTTCATGACACCCTTGTGGTGAGGTGGGCTGGGAGGGGCTGTATCACAGTGGGTTCCACACAGAAGTGGGGGTGGGGGCCTTTAGTACCAAAAGGAGGAGGCAGTGGTGCTAAAGAGACAAAGATACAGGGGTTATCCCTGTAGCTGGCATCCACAGGGGAACTCTCAAACCCACAAATGATCTGAGGGCTGCTATGGGGTAGAATCATCATTCCCCTTAATAGGGCCTGAACTCAGTTTTCCAAAGACTCAACAGAAATCCCAGATTATAATTCACCTATTTCCTTACCTAATACTCTTTTCCAACAAATAGGTCTCAGGGACATGTATGCATATCCAGTCGTAGAATAGGCTGGGGTACCTTAAAAATCCCCGGGATGGATAAGCAAGTAAAATCCTAGCACCGACTCCAGACTGCATTTGTAACTTTATCTCTACTATGTCGCTACTGCAGCCCATTCTAGAATGACTTCACAGAATGTGAAGTAAATGAGTATTTTTTAAAAGACATAACCTGAATATGATAGAATGGGCGCTTCCCTTATTTTGCAAAGAAATCAGATCCTGTCATTCCTTGATCTCTCTGTGAGGAATTCCTTTGTATTTCATAGTGCAAGACACACGTTTCACTCAGATTTTAAAATTTATGTTTTCCAGCGTTCATTTTGTAGCGGGATGAGTATGCGGCTCACGGCGGTAATCTGCCAGCAATTTCTTCCCTCCATTGTTTGTTATTAACTTGGCGCTTTTATGCGGCAGAAACTGCTCTTCTGTGATTTGATTCAACACTGACAAGGAATCCAGACATCTCTGAGAGGGCCTGATGGCTCTTACCTGGACAGACCCACATCGGAAAGCACAGGTGCCGGCAGGAGGTGTTTCTCTAGCTCGATGCACCTCAGTGCCTGGGAGCACAAAGTAAGTGAAATCTTCCATCTGGTACCAGTGGGATCTCGCACTGAGTTCTACGAAAGGAACAAATGCAGAAGGGTTTTGTGATGGGAAAGTCTCTGTGGCTTCCTCTATCCGCTCTGGTGTTTCTACCTTCTTATCCGGGGATGTCAAGATCTAATCGCATAATCCTGCCTCCAGCTCCCTAATCAGGGGCTGGGAAGGTTTCTCAAGAAAATGGAAATGGGAAGTGAATGCTAACTTTGAGGGGGCCAGCAGCGTAATTGGGAATGGCGTGTTCCCATGAAGGAAGTTCTGCTTAGATCTTATGTGTAGGCTTCCTGATCAAATTTAAGATGTTCTCAGGGTAAGAAAGGGCTCGCTGTGCTCTGAAGTCTTGCATCCGTGTTAGCCTTCCAGCACCGGCAGCAACAACGAACACACTGCCGCCATTTGCGGAGCTCTCTCTGCACTGGGCATCCTGCTAGGCATGAAGAGTTCGTTATTCTTCAGCCCTGTTTTATGTAGCGTTGCCAGTGTGTCTCTTCATCTTCTCCTGGCTCAAAGTGTCTGAAAGAGGGAAAGAGCTGCCAATGATGCCTCCTGGTAGAAAGGGAAGCAACTTCGAGCAGCTATGCTGTCCTGGGCACTGCGCTCTCTCCACGGGTCCTCCGAGCCACAGGGCAACTCTGAGAGCAGAGGTTATTATCCCCATTTTACAGAAGAGGAAAGCAAAGCTCAGCCAGCTGGAGCAACTTGCCCAAGGTCAAAGAGCCGTCCAGCTGCACGTGAAAACCCAAGCCTGCCCGGATGCACAGGCCTCCTTCCTTCTGCTGTTGCGGGTCTCCAAGGGGTCCAAGGGGCAAGCAGCACTGTGTCTGTGACTAGTCACAGTATTGCTCTCAGACCTGTCTTCATCCAGCTGTGAAGATGCACGTTCTTTATGGCAGCAAATAAAGGGCAAATGGCTTGTCAGCCCAGTTACTCTAGCCACCGTTTGGGGGCAAATATTGGTGGCCAAGAAAAACAGTGATGATGTGGGGCATCTTCGGACTTCCTTCTGTGGTGATTTCTTCCCGTTATGACCCCCATTAACAGGACCTCAAACATGCTGAGGGGACTCTGGAGCTTCAGAACTGAGGGGTCAGGATTCAAGGCATTTGGGTCACAGCCTGTCCCCATCAGCTTGTGATTGGAGGGGGCAAAATGGCATCCGGAGTGGCTGGTTAGAGAGAGGTGGCTCCTTCTTTCAAAGCTCTCCCCACCTTTGGACCTGGGGTTAGAAGCTGGGTCAGTTTTTCCCTCTTTGTTCCATGTTTCTGCCTCTGAGCAGAGCCTTGTCTGATTGCTGACCAAACACAGGGCTGTGGACTCACTCTTTCTACCTAAGGATATAGTAGACTCTCCTGTCTACCTAAGGATACAGAGACTTTCCTGTCTCTCCCAGCCCTTCCCCAAGACCTCCCTTCTCCCCTCTGCCCAGGCTTGAGATGACTTCACCTCCTCACTGTGACTAGATGTGCTCCTCTTACTTATTTTTAAGTTCAAGGCACCTCTGCACAGTCTTGCATGAAGTCTCAGATGAAGGAGTTGGTGGGATCCTCTGTTTGGAAACTTTTCCTGGCTGCCCACCTAACTTAGAATAGTCTCAGCTCCTTATCATAGCCTGTACCCCTCCCGACTCAGCTCTTGCCCTGCTCAGACCTCGTCTTATTTTCCTTGCATTCTGGCCATTCTGCGTTTCTTACAAACCCTCCCATCTTGTTCCCATCTTAGAGCCTTGGACTTGCTCTTTCTTCTTTTGGCTTCTGCCTTCCAGATGTTCCCTTCTTAGCCCCACAATAACCACCTTGGGGAAGCCTGCTTTAATCCAAAGGAGCCCCTCAATCACCTGCTGCCCTATCAGATCACCCTAGTTTATTTATTTATAATACTTACCAATATCAAAACTTACCCTATTCACGTATCCGCCTTATGCCCATGAGCAGCACACTGTGGTCAGGGTCAAGCACGATGCTTGGCATGGAGGGAACCTCCCATAAACATTTTCTTGAAGCAGTAATAAAAGAGGTTCCTGGAAGGCAGTAGGTTTTCGGTATATGTTATTGGAGGAATGACTTCATCTCTTTCTGAAATAATTGTCCTAGACTCCTAGAGGGCCAGAGATTCCCTAACAAATTGGTCATAGGTCAAAATCATTTTGAGACCTCTTTCTCCTTCAAGTCAGAGAGGTTTTGGGATGCCAGCATCTCCCAGGTTAGTGGGCCTGGCCTCTAAGGTTTGAATTATCCTGAGAGCAAATGTGATGAGCCCAGACACTTCCAGTGAGAGGGAATTTTCTAGCTCCTATGGGGCTTCCTTAATTTTTACGCAACCCGACTTGTCAGAAAGCTGAACTCAACAACCCGTTTGTTGTCCTGGTTCAAGGGAGGGTGCCAGCTGATCACTGGGACCGTGAATGGGTAAATTTGTGTTTTCTCATCCACACTTTGGTCATCGAAATGTTTCATTTGAGTTTCACTCTGTATCTCCTTTTACTTCATTTTGCCTGAGGTGAGGTAGACACAAGCTAATTCACTTTGAAGGCATCAAGTCATCTGTTAAATGCAGAAGGCTTGGATTCATAAATCTTTCTGATTGCTTGAATAGAACAGGATTTCCTTTGAAAATTCTTTCCCCACCTTGAAGTCTTTTTCCCAGTCAATGTGTTTTGAAGCCACTGTTATGCTATTATGCTGGTTAGCTGTTTCTGATCAGTTGTCCACATGGGAATTATTTAGAACATATGTTCTTATTACTAGCATAAATGAAGGACATTTTTAAAAAGAACTCAAGGGAATACAAGTACAAAATATTACATTTGATATAAAACTTTTATTCTTGTTAAATTCATGACAACAGGGAACAGCTCACGAGTTGATCAATGTCAGACTGAAATCTTCCCTTTAGAATTTTATGGCCTTGGTCTTTAAAAAATTTTATTGGAAGACCAGCATGGCCATTATCATCATCCCTCATACCTAGCACCTGAGTACTCATTGGTGCTCAGAAGCTCAGTCTACCTCACTGCCTTCTAGAGCTGATTTGGAAATTCTGGCACAGGGGAAAGAACAGAACATGAGGTGACATTGGGGAGCCATATAGAGACTCTTGGCCTCCGTTTATTTTCATTTGTGAAATGGGAATGGCCCCATATCTACCCTTGCAACACGAGGCCAGGCTGAGATGACATATTTAAATGCACACTGATACAAGTGAAATATGTTAACACATTTTTAATAACTTTTTTTTAAGATGGAAAGATCTGGGCATTTTTTTTTAGAAAAGATTTATTTGTTTATTTTAAAGGGAGGGAGAGAGGGAGTGAGTGGGGGAGGGGCAGAGGGAGAAGGAATCTCAAGCAGACTCCCTGCTGATTGAGGGCCTTGATGGGGACTCAATCCCAGGACCCTGAGATCATGACTTGCGCCCAAATCAAGAGTCAGTTACTTAACCGATTGAGCCACCCAGACACCCCTGTCAATAGCTTAAATGAAAATTCATAATCTATCCATAGGATCATTAGCTAATCATCTTATCTGAGCAGGGCAATCATTTTATAATATATACAAAGTAAGAGGAAGGCTGGCCAGCACGATGTGGGGCATGTCTGGTTCTGGCTGGAATGGCATCAACCAATTGCAAGGACTGAAGGCTGCTTCTCGGGAAGGACTAGGCAAGGGTGAGGGTAGGATCTAGAGAAAGAAGCCCCGGAGGTGGAGCTCTGGACAGGACCCTCGCAAGTCTGCATGGGTTACAGGGGACTTGGGGTAGACGGCTTGGCCTTTCTCTAAAATGTTATAAACATGCTAGTCAGTGGTCTGCCCTCCTGAGACCAAAGACGATGCTGGTGAGAAGTCATGGAAGCCAAGTGCCTTTGTGGAGATCATAGAGAATGAATGTTAAGCCATAAATGGCATCCAGTCCCATGGTTTCAAGCATCATTCCACTGGCTGCCCTCTTTCTAATGCGGGGATGTGCCTTGAGCTCTATTTCTGTGTTTCCAGCCCTCCCCTGGGTGCACCCATCTGGAGGTCGTGCTAGGACCCTGCACACAGTACAAACAGACCCAGAATAACTGTCTGTTATCTACTGTCCACAACCAGCTTTTTCTCCATCTCTTTATTGCCCTCCGTGGCATCACCCGGTACAGCCAGCCTCTGACTCAAAGCCCTCTCTGTCTGACCATTGTTTTCTTTGCTTTTTTCTTTTCATTTGGCCATCCTTGGATGTAACAGAGTACCCTCGTATGTCATCTTAAGTTTCTTTTCTCAGACTTTGACAAATAAACTACCACGCCAATATCTTTTCTCAGGGTAAAAATCACACTCCCCAGCTTGGCATTCAAGATCCTGCCTAATTGGGCTCTCTCATCGATTCACTCTGACCTCCCACTGCTCCCTTATTTAAGTCCTCAGCTCTAACCAGCCCAACTGGCCTCCTCACCAGTCACTGAACACACTGAGTGATTTTTCCACCTCTATCGTTTCTTGCCTGCTGTCCTTTTCTGGACTGGAAGCATGGTCTCTCTCGCCTGGTACAGGGGGAGCCGACACTCCGGAGGCAGGCAGACCTGGGCCTGAACTCTCTCTCTGCTATGGCCAGCTGTGGGCCCAGAAGCCTCAGTTTCCACCTCTCTAAAATGGGGATAATAGCATCAATGTAGGATTCCTGGGAGATGGTGTTCCCAGAGTGTCTAGAAGAGTGCCTAGGGCATCGATGTAGCCCGATGAAAGAACTCTTCATTGTCTTCGTGCTCTGGGTATCCTGCTTCCTTCATGGCCTCTGCACCAACACACACCCATGGGACTCGAGTTCCTGGGGGTTTTGGAAAGGCGTTATCAAGATGCATTCAAATTCCACCTCTGTTGCCTGTGAGCTGTGTGGTGTGAGATGAGTTCATTTCCCTCTTTGTGCTTCAGGTTTCAGATCTGTAAATTGGGGATCATAATAAGAGCGCTGAGGTCACAAGGTAATGTCATGAGCTAAAACCTACCTTTGGCAGACCCTTTTTTTTGGTAAAGATAGTGGATATTTTAGGTTTGCGGATCATGTGGTTTCTGTCACAACTACTCCATCTTCAGAGCTGCTGTAGCACTGAGAAAGCAGCTAGAGACAGCACATAAATGACTGGGGCTGTAGTTTGCCAAGCCCTTAGTTAAGACAGATACTGCTCAGAACAGGGCCTGGTCCTTAGTACCTGTTAGTGGCCTAGTATCATTGGGGAGTCCATTTGCTTGACTTGATCAAAAGTTATAAGAACAAATTTTATAGCTCCTTCAACACAGTCCCTGTGGTCGGCAGGAGAATAGCTCCCCCAGAGATGCCCAGGTCCTAAGCCTTAGTATATGTGATATGTGTCCCCAGTCTTAGTGAGTTTCAATTGCAAAAACATAGGCTGGGTGACCTGAACAACGACATTGACCTCTCACAGTTCTGGAGGCCGGAAGCCCGAGCTCAGGGTGCTGGGGTGGTCAGGTCGCACTAAGGATGTGCTTCTGGTTGCAGACTACTGATCCTCACATTGTTGAAGGGGCAAGAGAGTTCTCTGGCCTCGTTGGGTAAGGGCACTCATCCCATTTGCCAGGGATCCACTCTTAGGACCAATCAGCCCCCAAAGTTCCCACCTCCAAATACCATCACATTGGGAGTTAGGACTTCAACATGTGAATTTTACAGGGGTGGATATGGGAGAGGACATTCAGGCCATAACACATGACAAAGGGCATTCATGCTGCAGGTGGAATTAGTTTGCTAATCTGCTGACCTTAAAATTGGAGGGTTATCCTGGATTATTTGTAAGAAGGAGACTAGAGAGGCAGAAGAGAGAATCAAAGAGATGGGGTCTATTTCCTGTTGTTGGCTTTGTAGATGGAGGGTGGGGCCATGAGCTGGGGCACGTGGGAAGCTTCTACAAACTGGAGAAGCAAGTCAATGGGTTCTGCCTGGAGCCTCCAGACCCGAGCGCACCCTGCCAACAATCTGATCTTAGCCATGGGAGACCTGTGCGGGGCTTCTGATATGCAGGGCCTTAAGATAATAAAGCTGTGTTGTTCTAAGTCCCTGCAATGGTGGTAATTTGTGACAGCAGGAGTAGAAAATTGATATAATCTCCAGTGCCCCTGGCGCAGAGGACATACACTAACCATCCGGAAGGGATACACTTATTCCTGTCTCACGTCTGTGTGAGGAAATTATTTGACATATATTCCTATCATAAACACTGATATGCTTCTAAGGCACTTATCATCAGCTATCTATCATTGTGTTGTTGCTGAACAGTAAATAATTATTGACTCTTCAAAACACAGCAGATAGAGTCTGCTCTGGGACGTTCATTTTCCTTTTTTTTCTCTGCTCCATTTCCATTTCATAAATTATTTTTACTAGCCTCTTCCCAGGACACCATTTGAAATGTTATTGTGTAATACTTCATCTCTCCCCAGACTTAGTGATTTACCAGAAAATTGCTTTTCCCTCCCTCCTCCATTTCTACTCTGCGTTTTAATTGTGCAAAATGGAATTCGTTGATGTTTGAAGTTGCCTTTTCTATTCTATCCGTTCCTATTTCTGTTTCTATTCATTTGTCTCTGCTCTTCTCCGTAGCCAAATGGGAGTGTTTTTCTAACCTTCCGGAAGTCTTTCCTGACCTCTTTTCCCTGATGCCCAGAAGAGAATCACTAGTGCCATCCCCTGTGTGTTTTTGGAGAACAGCTGAAACGATGTTTCTTAATTTTGCTTTGGCTTAAGAAAGACTAGGCTTCCCCAGGAGACAGAATCTGGTCTTACTTGGAGCCGTCTGGATATTAACTGTTCCTTCCTCTTTCTCACTAAATTGGCTCTTGTAACAGCAAGACATGTCGGCACACCTCTTCTCTGCTGTGGACAGGAATGCAGGTGTCCTGGGGGAGCACTTACCTCCTGGACTGTTGTATGTGTATTTAGTTGCCGTGAGGCACCTGTGAGTGGTTACCAAGACGGAAAACTGCTCTCGGGGTGGCTCAGTCTGTGAAGTGTCTGCCTTCCGCTCAGGCCATGATCCCAGGGTCCTGGGATTGAGCCGGGGCATCTGCATCTGGCTCTCTGCTCAGCAGGGAGTCTGCTGCTCTCCCTCTTTCTGCCTGTTGCTCCCCCTGCTTGTGCTCTCTCTCTGTGTAAAAATAAAATAAAATAAAATAAAATAAAATAAAGCTGCTCTCCCACTCTGGAAAATGTCCAGACCATAGTGAAGAATAGATTTCTATATGCAAACGAGTTTCTCCTCTTCTCTTCCTAGACTGTAGCTAAACCACATTGTCCAGCCTCTCCTGGGAGGTCAGTGTGACCACACAGCTGAATTCTAGCCAAGGGATTGGAGTGGCATGTTGGGGTCCCCTTCAGGCCTGGTCGTGACAATCCCAGCAGGCTCTCCCACGTTCTTCTCCCTGGCAGGCTGGCCGGACTGGACATGACCCCCTTCCCACCCTGGGGGACCTCAGCAGCCAGGTGCTGCAGAAGGCGCAGCTGGGCTTCATGGAGGAAGATGGTCCCGCTGTCCACTTCCCCTGCCCGGGGCCATCACACGAGCAAGCAATAAACACTCCCTGCTTTGCCTTAGTACAATACTTGGCATTGTCCTAACGAGTACATTAGGCATTTCGAGATTGTACAAGTGACATGTGAAATTTTTAGTAGTTTTATGTTGGTTTCCATGTTTAACAAGAAAACTAAACTGGCACACCAAAATCATGCTTTTCAGGCATGTTATTATTTAGGGCATGGCTAAAGTAGGCATTTAAGTTCAAACAGGGATCGCTTGGGGAAAGAAAAGGTAATTAGTTGGGCCGAGTCTTGCTCAGAGCGGTAACTGGCGGGGCAGGGGCTCTGGGGGCGCCTGTGTCTGCAGTTTGGGGGACTCATACCAGATTGTTTCTGCAGCTCTGGGGCCTTAGCTTAGTTGACACATTTGGATACTTCCAGGGGTTCAGAATTTATTACTTTTTCTCTTAATATGTAGCCCCTTTGCAGTGATTTTCACTTACCAATAAAAAATGAGCATAAGAGAGCAAATACCTTCTTCTTATTTCTCCCCAGGGAAGCTGCAGAGGTGAAACTCCCCGACTTGCCCGTTTCCCCTCCTCCTTCTTGGACCTCAGGTACAGCTTTGAATTTGGATTCTTTGCTGTCACTGTCGTAGGACATGGTCACCATCCGCGGGGGCAAGGCCTGCACGCTCCTCCCCCTGCTTCACTCCCCCTCCCCTGTTCCCTCCCACATAGGCACTGGCTCTCATGGATTTATATATGTCCTTAAATTTATATGTATCCATGGAAATATTTAATATTATTTTGTATGTGTTTTGATTTCCCTAAATGTTACAACGTCATGAATCCTGGGGCGGTTTCTTAACTTTTTTCTTCGATGCTGCTTGCTTGCAATCTCTTTTGGTGCCGAATGAGCATCTAGTTCGAGGCTGTTGTCTTCGGCATAGCATTCCATGCAGTGTCCTTCTATGGTTCTCTCATCCATCTCCCCAAGTCATAGGTGTTGCTGAGCTGTGCATCCTTTATTTACACCATCTAGAACAAGAAAGACCCTGGTTTCTGCCAGACAGAGAAGCCCAGTGTTTACTGAAAAGTACAAGAGAGCCACAAAATAGTGTGTAGCAGCAACAGTGTGTGAGGTCGGGGTCCCTTGGAACTGTAGAAATCATGGAACTAAACGTAACTTGAAGATAATGGAGTTTTTAAAGTTCCAAGGTGGGTCAAGCAAATGTTTGATGCAGATATAATTTTTAAAGGTATCATTTTATCCATTTCTGAATGACGTGAATGAAATGATGTGCTCACTTATAGGTGATATGCACCAAAACCTAACATGGGGATTTCAAACTGAAATGTCTCCTGGAGCCAGGCAAGTAACCACAATCAGAGAAATGGTCTGTTCGAGGCAGTAGGGAGGGGTAGGGACTGAGGCAAACCAGAGCATGTGACCTGTGTAGGGGAGCTGGTCATGGTCTGGTTCTGGCTAAGGCTTTCCAGCTGGGAGTGTGGGACCAGGGTGGTCAGATCTTTTGGTTTTTCAAGAGAAACCGGAAATTCTTACATTCATGGGAAAACTCCACTTCTAAGCCTCTTCCCCGCACAACATAAACATACATAGACATAGCCCAGGGACACTAGTTTCTGTCCTGAGCTGAGGAGGAAATTTCTACTTTGGACCAAGCGAGGATCCCTAAGAATTTCAGAACATGGTTTTCTTACCCAGTTAACTTGGATGGGCTTCAGAGGATGAATAATTCCTGTGTGAGGAGGTCTTGAGTGTTGGCACTCAGACCGGCTACTCAGAGTGAAGGGGGTACATCGTGGTGAGACTGTTGATGATGAGGCCACAGCCATCTGCTCAGAAGGGGGACCCTTCGTAGTCTGGCTGCTGCTTTGCATTCGGCATTGTTATCCACTGGGACATGTCAACAGTGGGCAGAGATGAAGTTCATGAGAATAAAGGCTCCCTGGATGTTGGGGTGTGCCCACCCTGGCATCTCTGTAGCACCTGTGTCCTGCCCGCACCTGGATAAAGAACCAGGGGTTCCCTATCCCGCTGTGCTGCCCCGAGGTTTCCTTCAGAGCTCTGAGTTACATGAGAGATGCTCCCCAAGCAGCCAGGTTCTCCTTATGTCTTTGTGGGAAATGCAAAGAAAACAACTTACCATTGTTTCCTGCCTTCCCTTATTTACCTGTACAGTGGAAATAACAACCTGCCTTAACTTGGGTCCCTCCCGAAGCGGATCGTGAGACGAATATCTGAGTGCAGGTGGCTTACTGGGGAGTTAATATTAGGAAGCACACATGAGGAAGTGGGCATTGAAGGGACAGGGAACAGAGAGGAATCTATAGGGCATGTTAGTGAACTGGTCACTCTGTGGGCACCAGTGGCTCAATCCTTTGGGGACCTTCTGCAGCACCTCTGAAGACCATGCTGGCAGAGGACATGGAGGCTCAGTCATTTGTCTTCAGACTCTCCTTCCCTTTGGTTGAGGGCTGTCCATGAGAGGGGTGATGGTGATGGTAAGTCCCTCACTTTTCTGGGTTGTACCTGCTTGCAATGGAGGCCCCTCTCGTGGGGGCAGAGGTGCTCCTGGCAGCAAGATGTCCTTATGCTGGAAACTGTCTCCTGCAGCTGCAGGTGAGCTCAGGTGGGCCAACGAGTGATGGGGTGGGGTATGAGCCACACGTCTGTCTATGGAACAGGCTCCAGGAGAACCTGACCGCTGTGAGGACTAGATCAAGCATGATTGTCTGGGACAAAGTGGGGCTGGACATGGGCTTTGCTTCTTGGGATGAGATTCTGTCTCTACCTCTAGGTTTTCATCTCCGCCTTTTGTTTCTCTCTTGTCTCCTCTGTATTCTTGTGGATGACCTGGGGTCCTCCAGAGTGTTCTTGTGGAGATCGGCAATCCTTTCAATGAGCTTCTGGGGGCACAAGAACTACCTTGATTCTTTGGCCAAGACCAATGGAGGATCTGGAGTATTCTTTGCACGTGGTACGTGCAGCTAGAACACCCACCATTTAGCCATTCGAGTATTTCCTGAAGCTGTTTCTAATTCTACTGAAGCAATTGAGGTTGAATTAGTTGGGTTGAAAGGGCTGCTTGCAGGAACACAGTTTAGAAGCTGAGACATCCTGGCCAGTCGCGTCATTAGGTATTTAACACGTGATTCCATTTATTCTTGGCAACAACTCTGTGGGCAGGTGTGTCCCTCCTTTGTACCAACGAACATTTTATATGTCTGAGTGGTTGCAAAAACAGGGAGTGCGGGGGCACCTGGGTGGCTCAGTGGGTTAAAGCCGCTGCCTTCGGCTCAGGTCATGATCCCAGGGTTGTGGGATCGAGCCCCGCATCGGGCTCCCTGCTCTGCGGACAGCCTGCTTCCTCCTCTCTCTCTGCCTCTCTGCCTACTTGTGATTTCTGTCTATCAAATAAATAAATAAAATCTTAAAAAAAAAACAAACAGGGAGTGCGGCCATTTCAGAAGAGTTCAGGATATGTCTCCTGGGACTGTCAGAGTTTGTGTTTTAAGAGAAGTGCACTGAATCTTAGAATGTTGTTTCTGACCGGCCCGTGGTAGTTGCATGGAGAGCTGTGATGCATGGATTCGGAAACTGAGATGAGTTGGCTTTGGAGCACCTGCCGCCAGCATGTGAGCGAGACGAAGCAATGTCTGTGTCACGTTTCTGGTCTGCAGATGTAATTCTTAGTTATAATCAAAGCAGCATGAGTCAGTGCCGAACGCCCCGGACAGTGGTTAACGTGATTTGAAAATGAAAATATTTCACAAGAAGTTGAAAGCCTGGAAACTTGTCTAAGCTCTAAAGTCTATGATTTAAAATCAAACAGTTCCGGGGCGCCTGGGTGGCTCAGTGGGTTAAAGCCTTTGCCTTCGGCTCAGGTCATGATCCCAGGGTCCTGGGATCGAGCCCCGCATCGGGCTCTCCGCTGGGCTGGGAGTCTGCTTCCTCCTCTCTCTCTCTCTGCCTGCCTCTCTGCCTGCTTGTGATCTCTGATAAATAAATAAATAATCTTAAAAAAAAAAATCAAACAGTTCCATATGCAATTTCTTTTGTTTATGAATTCTTTTGTTTACAAGTTTCTGTTTGCCCAGTCTTCTTCTCTGCACTCAGAAATAGGAAGGGCCTTAGTTTCGTAAGCTAGTAACTGTAGGCTCTGGGGTTAAGCCCTTTGTAAATTCAGAGTTTACTTGACTGTATTTCCGCCGTGCCCTGGCTTTGACAACAGATGCTTCTCAGCAAAATGGCAGAAATGGGGTTTTGTAGAAATGAACATCAGGGAGATATGAAAGAATGGCAGGTATCAAGACAGCAGAAGCAGAGAAGTAGAAAGCGTAGATAAAAATGTGTTATTTATAATTTTATTATTTATTTATATACAAGTATGTTTAAACTTGTAAATATAAAACATTACTTATGTTTATAAATATAAAACATAAATAAGCAGAAACAGAAAAATAGAAAAACAGAAACAGCAAAACTTTTGGCTTGTATTTGTGATCCTTTTCCAGGAGATTCTTATTTTCTAGCTCTCACAGAATGAGCCTCTTGCTTCAGTAGTCGGCTGAAGTCAATGGGAGGTTGGAAGCTGAGGCTGGTTGTTGAGAAAAGCCCAGAGTGCTGATTTTAGATTGCAGTCTGGAGAAGTCAGCCCTGTGCTCTGGCTGGGGAAAGAGGTAAATTTTGGATGTCCAATGTCACCATGAGGCAGCCATTTCCGGAGCAGAAGTGTCCAGGATTGGGGACCGCAGTCCCTCAGGTACTGATAGTGAAGTCTCTGGGTTGATGGAAGGACCCACAAAAGGGGGGATGCCCCATGTCCACAGGCTTTGGGTGACACACAGGGCTGCACACCTTTGTAAGGACAACTATGTTATGTGAATTGAGTGAGTCATGTATTTATTATTCAATAGGGAGTTACCGAGTCCTTATGGAATGTCAAGAGCTGTGCTAAGTGTTGGGATTCATTAAGGAGCAAAATAGATGCATCCCTGCCCTCCTGGAGGTTACCCTTTGAATAGGGAAAAAAATAAAACAAACCAAGAGAGAAACGACTGGGCCATTTTCGGCTGTGGTCGACATGACCGCAGGGGTGGGAGTGTGTGGGAAGCAGGACTGAGTGGAAGGACACCCTCTCGGTGGCAGCCAGAGTTGGAGCAGGGAGAGGATTCGAAGCTGGCAGTGGGAAGAGGGAGCCAGAGGAAAAACACATGGCAAGTTGGCAAATCAGTTATAAGAAAAACTCATGCATTTGGATAGGTCTAGGGAATATTACAGAGGTGGCAGTCTTTGGGGACCGCAGACTGAGTTTGGCCGACGTTGGCCACTTGCAGACTATTTGTAACCCACATTGGCCACTCACTCTCTGTGTGGGCTTGGAAAAAATGATAGTTTCTCAGAGCCTCATTTTGTAATGGTAGGGAGTCAAGAGATTAGTGGTAATGATGTAGGTTCTTAACCTAGCCCCTGGAGGTGCGGCTCTTGGCTTTGGATGCTCATTAGAACACCCAAGAAGACTTTCAACATCGTGATGACAAGGCTGCTGCTGGGCCAATGACCCCAAAATGTTTACAGGCAGGACCCAGGCACCAGGCATTGTGGGAGCTCCCCTGGTGATTCCATCTGCAGTTGGGGCTGAGAACATCTGACTGAGCACGCAGTGTTCACTCTACAGCACGGAAGCTTCTCTACCTAGTCTTGGAAAAATCTGGAAGTGACCCAGTCTTCCCAAATCCTAAACTCTGCTTTATCTCTCAGTCCCTCCTGACTTCTGGTCAGTTGATTCACTGGGGGTCCTGTCTGAAGTACAGTTTTCACACTGGGAATTTCTGAGAAAACTTCTTAATGAAGTACAGTGTACACACATATCGTTAAGTGTGCAGCAGAAAGAATCGTCACAGAGTGAACACACCTGTGGAACCAGCACCCAGGCCAAGAATCAGGGTGTTATCGTTGACCCACCACGAGGTCTTGGCTGTGACTGCCTCCATCCCACCCTGTCACCAAGGTTCTCCCATGCTGTGGTGAGTGTTAGAATTCTCCTTCCTCTAAGGCTGAATAATATTCCACTGGATATACATTCATAGTTTGTCCATTTATCTGTTGAGAGATACTTGGGTTGCTTCAACTTCTTGGCTATTGTGAATAAAGCTGCTGTGAATATGGGTATGCAAGTATCTTTTTTTTTTTTTTTAAGATGTGGATTTTGGTTCTTTTGGATATATACCCAGAAGTGAGATTGCTGAATCATTGGGTAGTTTTATTTTTAAATTTTTGAGGAATCTCCATACTGTTTTCCACAGGGGCTGCACCAGTTTGCATTCCCACCAACAATATACAAGGCCTTCCAATTTCTCCACGTCCTCGCCAACACTTGTTATTTTCTGGTTGTTGACAGTAGTCATCCCAATGAGTGGGATGTCTTGATTTCTTTTGAAAAGCGTATATTTGCTGCCTGGCTCCAAAGCCCCTAGGCTTCACTTAGCTGCCACCTGTGTTGGATGGAAGAAGAGGGCAGCTGATGACCAATGCAGAAATGTCCAGAGTGGCCACTGGAATGGACAATGGCAGAGGTGCCATTCAGCCTGTGGGGCGTTTTAAAAAGTGAAAAAATGCACAGAAAACTATGTGAATGGTTTGGAATTGACTAGATTACATGTTTGAACTCAAGTTTCACAAAATCTGCCCCAGGGGAGCAGTGTCAGGCAGAAACAAAAATGATCAAGCCAAGAGGCTGTTAATTTCTGTACTGATGCTATGTTTCAAGGTTTAGTGATATTTTTCAAATACTTATTGGGATCACATTTTTGCAAAATATAAAACAAGACCTGCAGATTCGTTGGTATTGAGTATATCTGTCTGAGCCCTGAAAATGGGGGTGGGTGAATGTATTTTTTTCCCATTTACAAAAATATATTAGCTCAGGCTGTCATAACAAAATACCATAGACTGGGTGGTCTAAACAAAGAAATTCATTTTTCTTACAATTTTGGAGGCTGGGAAGTCCAAGATCGAGGTGCCACTTATTTGGTTCCTGGTGAGAGCACTCTTCCCTGGCTTGCAGATGGCAAGGCAGAAATCGTGAGCTCTGGTATCTCTTTCTCTTCTTATAAGGACACCATCCCCATTGGATCAGGGTCCCACCCTTATGACCTCAG
>RCUC01148128.1:0-48942 GCA_003697995.1 Taxidea taxus jeffersonii
AAAAAATAGCAAGAATTTTGAAATAGTATATGTTATTTCTATTTACTCCTATTATATTCACTTCTCAATGGGCTATAAAGAATGTAAACTGATTTCTACTTGAAAATGGAGTTTCTTTCACAAATAGTACCAAATTGTGTGCCTATTTCCAAAAGTTCTTGAATATAATTTGAACTTATGCTATTTATATCCTACAGGAAATACACTATTATTGGTCATTTTTCTTCCCAATATCCCACTCGTCTTTTAGTGATTTAACAGACTTGTATCATTCCAGCAATTTTTGAGTGTATGAATTACTTTTTTAATAAACATCAAATCAATCTCAGTTTTTTTGTTTACTTTCCTAACATTAATTTGGATAGCCATTCTTTCTTTCTGGTTTACATTTTCAGGTATTGCTGTTCCCATCATCTCTCTTTGCTCTATGTTAAAGGAACCCTAAAGAATGTTGTAAAATAAATCCCATAGAACACCATGTGTTTATGCGAAGTCAATGTGTCTCATGTTCCTGCTTTGCTACAAAATATTTTTTCTAATAGCCACATCAAATTGGAAATTCCATAGGTTTTTTTTTTTCCCCTCTTTGGTATTTATAATGTACATCAGAGCTATGAGATTCTCTCCTAAAGCAACTTTATTTAACTGGTGATTTCACAAATGTGTTTGACCAGCAAAATCCCTAAATGGAATACCTATAAAACCAATGAATGATAATATTTCAGGCTCTTAAGTTACAGAAGTGAAACCATGGTATGTCAAGTTTTAAAAATTTTTCTGTGCTGTCTTCAACTGAGCATCAGTTGTTTTGCCTCTGTTCTAGATGAATATGTATCAAATAGATAATTTTCTAGGAAAGAAAAGGAGGAAACAGACACTCTAGATCTTGTTTTCAACACAGTATCTAAAGAATTTTTTTAATATATTCACTTTTCTAGATCTTCACCAGCATGTGTTAAAACACAACTATGTGCCAGTTTGTATCCATTATTTGAGAATCCAGAAGATTGGGGCACCTGGGTGGCTCAGTGGAAGCCTCTGCCTTTTGCTCAGGTCATGATCCTAGGGTCCTAGGATCAAGACCCGTGTCGGGCTCTCTGCTCAGCAAGGTGCCTGCTTCCCTTCCTCTCTCTCGCCTGCCTCTCTGCCTACTTGTGATCTCTGTCTATCAAATAAATAAATAAAATCTTAAAAAGAAAAAGAATCCAGAAAGATTGTAATTACTGACAGAATTATAATGAAGAGAGAAAGGCTCAGATGAGTCACTTACCCACTTAATAACGCACCAAAAAAATATTAGAATGAGGATTTTGGATTCAAAGACCATGCTAGTGATTATATGTCATGCTGTTTCCTAAGTACTTCATAAATTTAGTCAAAGAGATACTTAAAAAATAATAATGAAAATGTCATCCGAATAATGTATATAAATTTAAGTTGGAGAGAGTCAGTATGATAGAATTTTTCACACAGGAAAGGGAAGGTCTAAATATTAAAGGCCTATGGCTGAGATGGGCACACTAACTGGATTTTCTGGACCATGTGATAATATGGTGACCCATTCACTATTTTCTTCATCCTTGTTTCTTCCTTTTTTATTCCCACACTCTACCTCCTTTCTCTGTGTACAGTCTAACCACCTTTCAAAAATATCTGCTACATTCCATTAATGTATAACATCACTTTTCTCATATTTTCCAGTGAGTATTTACTTTTCAGTGTCCTGAGAATTTGAAAGACGTGACTTCCCGGATTTAAGAACACTTCATATTTGGCTTCATTTTGTCAGGCAGGACAATTGACCTGCTCTCCAAAGCTATCACAAGTCAATGAAGGCTAGAAGTAACCAAAACTCTCCATGGGTTCCATCAAATACACACTGAAAGAGGGTTTACACAGCAATGATTTCTAATCCTGGCTTTTCATAATAGAATGTGGAGTACTGGATACAAATACAGATTCTAAGTTCTGATCCTGAAAATTCTGAATCATTAGGTGTGGATGGGATAGCTCCTTATGGCTTTGATAAAGCTCCTCAAATTAATCTGATCTAACTTATTTGACTTTTGGGAACTGCTGAAAGATAAGATAGATAATCTTATCTATCTATCTATCTATCTATCTGTCTATTTATCTATTTATCTATCTATCCAATTATAATATGAATTGAAATGTGTTTAAAATATATAATGTTGGGGGCACTTGTGTGGCTCTGTCAGTTAAGCTTCTGCCTTTGGCTCAGTCATGATCCCGGGGTCCTGGGATCCAGCCTCCTGTGGGGCTCCCTGCTCAGCAGGGAGTCTTCTTGTTCTCCCTCTCCCCTTCCCCCCACCCGTGTTCTCTCTCTTGTTTATTCTCTCTCTAATAATTTTTTTAAAAATATATAACAGTGAATTTTTAAAACAATGTATAACTTAGTGTCTGATAACCCTGACTTTACATAGACTTTTTTTTTTAAATCCTCAAAACCAAACATGGGCACTGATTCCATTCTGTACTATGATATTCTCAGGTTTAGTTGTGCTCTATCCCTTCTTTGACTGGAGATACTTGTGGGAGAACTTCTTCTTTACTGAGGTTGTAACTTCCAAGCACTTTTTAAAAAGCACGTATTAGGAGCTCCCAAAGAAATATGCCAAGGTAGAATGACTAGTTGTGGCAAAAATCATCAGCAGCAGCATCATCATTATTATCATTAATTATTATTATTATAGTAGTAATAGTCAGCTACTAAAGCTTTCCTCAGGACTTTCCTGTGTTGATGTTCCCCTATTAGAGGAGAAAGGAGAGGAAAAATGTAAATAGAATTGATATGGACAAGATATTTTCTGTCTTTTTGAGGCTCTGAGAGTTCAGAGATTCTTAGAATCCTACCTATTCATCAACGTTATTCAGAAGACTTCCGTGAATTTCACAATTATTGTGCAAAACTACCAGCTGCAAAAGAAAAGAATATTTTATTTTGATGACCCTATTCATGGGAAGAATAGTAAGTTAGGCGGTCAGATGTTTTTCGGTTGACTAGATTGTGACTGTCCTAGTGGCAAGGAGAAAAAATAACAAATTTGCATAGGAGAGAGAGTGATTGGTAGTGGGGCTACACAATCAGGCGATAATTTGGAGGCAGAAATATAGAAAGGGCTGTATGTAACTGCGAGTTGGGCCCAAATAGGCAAAACTGACTTCATGATACGTGATAATGGAAAGAGTTCAGGATTTGAAGCTAAAAAAATTTTGTTTAAATGATTGTTCTGTTTCTGTCAAGCTGCCTAGCAATATTCCATAGAATTTATTTCTTTACAATACATATTCACATAATAATGAAATGATACATATCTTGCAAGTTTAATTCATGAATTATAAATACATACAATAACATATTAGGAGACCAGCATAAATTAAGAAATTTTAATCATATAATTACAAAATTGAGCTTTTGTTCTTGGCATCTTTTGTTGTCATATTTGTGTTATCTTTCAATTAGGAAAACATTTAAAGGCATTTATAGAAATGAAATTTAGACAGACTATTGCTTAATCATCCTCGTATGGATCTAGAAATGTTTGGAAAACTTTGGAATTTGTTTTGTAAATGATGAGTCAATGCTAAAAAACAAACAAAAAAAACCACCTCTTTTGGTAATAGCTTTGGAAATGTAAGGATTCTTGATCTGGTATTTTTATCTGTCAGTTATACGAAGTCATGAATTGTGAGAGCTGAATGGAGGGCAGAGGGGTATACAAAGTTAGTTAAAGTTCTGCATAACAGATATAGAATGGTGACAGCTATGAGAGGGCAAGAGAGACAAGAATGAAGGTTAAGGTACAACAACAGGAAGCAAAGAAAAAAATGAGCTGAATGACAAAGACTTCAAAAAAGACACAGAAAGCAAGTTAAAAATGTATTTGCATAAGCACACACACACACATGCACACTCCATTTATCCAGATAAGAATAAGATTAAGAATGAGACTTATAAACCTTTGTCATAGTATACACCTGAGTCTGTGTAAAGAGTCTGTGGGACCATGAGATTCTACAGGCATATCTCATATATCACCTGCCCAAATCTTAGAATGTGATATTTCTCCAAGGATTACTGATACCTTTTATTGGATAATGGTATTAGAAACAAAGTTTTGGTGTTGGATGAACTTTGCTACTAGGGTGTCATTGGTTTAAACCCTCTCACCTGGTATAGCAAGGAAATATATGAGAATATGCTAACCTGTGTGTATATACCCATATTTATAAATATTTATCATCTATTTATCTATCATCTTTCTATATCTGCCATCTACCTAAAACTAAACATGGTAATGTCTCTAACTCTAATCTGTTACCACATGAATTGTTCTAGTATCCTCTCACGCTTCTCTGTGAACTCACACTCCAAAGAAATAAGAAACCTAGTCCTCACTGTATGTCGTACATTTACATAATTGTTCAATAACACTATGCATATGTAGATGCATTGGAATTGTTAACCCTTAACTCCTTGGGGGGAAAATTGCCCAAGAGAGTACAGTGCTTTATTATAGCTCTTTTAGCCTTTGGTGTCACAGACTCCACTCATTTCAAGAATTACTTGGGTTAAAAAAATTTTTTCATCCACCCTAGTGAGGTTTTTTCCCCCTACATTTTGAATAAACAATATTCCTCATACTATGCATTTCATCATGGAATCCCCTGAACTCCTCAGTGATTTTTTTTCAATTTGCAAACATCATCTTTTGTGTTTCAAAATTCTAAGGGTTTTTCCAAATATATATCATACATCCACCTTTACAGTATCATATAGAATAGTTTCACCAACATAAAAACGTCCATGTACATCACATATTTAATATCTCCCCAGTCCTCCTCCTCCTGGCAACTATGGATATTTTTGTGATTTCTTTAGTTTTGTTTTTTCCAAAATATATTTTCACTAGAGTCACACAAGGTGAAACCTTTCAGATTGGCTTCATTTACTTCAGAATATACATTTAAGATTCATCTGTGTCACTTCATGGCTTAGCATCTTATTTCTTATTGATGCTGAATATATCCATGTGTTATGTATACTGGATATACCATAGTTCGGATATTCATTCACCTATTGAAGAGCATTTTTGCTGCTTCTTGTTCTTTATGAATAAAGTTGTTCCAAGTAACCACATGCAGATTCATATGTGGACATAGTTTTCAAAACCATTGGACAAATTCTTTAGAATATAATTGTTGGATCATATGGTAAGACTATATTTACCTTTGTAAAAAAAACTCCAAACTTTTTTCTAAATGATTGTACCATTTTGCATCTCCACTAAAAATGAATGAAAAGTTCTATTACTTTCTTTGCATGCTCACCTACCTATGATATTTCCTTACAGATTTATTTTTAGTTTTAGCCATTTTTAGAGGTGTGAAGTGGAAACGTATTGGATCTTTTAATTTGTAATTCCTTAATGGAAAAATATACTAAGCATCTTTTCATGTGCTTCTTTTCAATCTGTATATTTTCTATGTAGGGTGTCTGGACAAATCTTTTGCACAAGTTTTAATTGGCTTATTATTACTTTTTAAAGCTACATATGTTTTACTTGAAGGTTTTGATTTTTTAATCAAACTGAGGAAAATCTCCTCTATTCCTTGTTTGCTGTGTGTTATTATAAGTATGTATTGTTGTTGTTGTTGTTTTAAGAAAATATATTTTTTAACCATTGATATGGTCAATATGATTTTTCTTCTTTAGGCTGATGTTCTAGACTACATTGTTTGTTTTGAACATTGAATCAATCATATATCAGGAATAAACACCATTAGTCAATGTATACTTACTTATTCTGGTAAATTGTTACCTTTAATTTAATAATATCTCATTGGGGATTTTTGCATCTATTCATGAGAGATAATTTTGAGACATGGTCTATATAGATAGTTAGATAGCTAGATGTAATCTCTATGCATGTTTTTTGGACATCTTTAAATGACATTGATATTAGGGTATGTCCAGCTTCATAATGTAAGTATTTTTTAGCTTCTATAGTCTGGAAGTGGTTTTAAATAATTGATGTAATTTCTTTCCTTAGTGTTTGGTAGAATTCATCAGTGAAACCCTCAGAACCTGATTGTTTTGGAAGGTTATTAATTAGTTATGCAACTTATTTAATAAATATGGAGATATTTAGGTATTTGGAACTGCAAATTTTCTTCTGTTGGCCTTATATCATTTGTATATATCCAGCTGACCATTGAGCAATATGAGTTTGAACTACATGGATCCACTTAAATACGGTACAACACTATACATCTGTTTTCTCTTCCTTAAGATTTTCTTAACAACATTCTATTTTCTCTACCTTACTTTATTATTAGAATACATATATAAAACATATAACTTACAAAAATAGGTGTTAATTGACTGTTTATATTATCAGTAAAGCTCAAGTCAACAGTAGGCTATTAGTGTTAAGTTTTCGGGGTGTCAAAAGTTATAAGTGGATTTTTGGCTACATAGGGGTGGGGGAACAGTGCTTCATTTTCTGTGTTGTTTGGGGTCAAGACCCACCAACATAGGGTTTGGGGGTGCTCACCCTATATGTAGGACTTAAAGATATTTTCAAGGCTGTTGTTGCAAAACCCTGCTTGGCTTTTTAATTGTATGGAATTTATGGAAAGGAACCCTGGGAGATGGTTGGAGACAATGAACATTAGTACTATAAAAGACATGGTTAGAACATGAATATATAGTAGCTGTTAAAATTTTAATAGGGAACATCATTCCTTACAGATTGGCATATCTGAATCTTATCATTCAGACAACTGGAAATATGTATGAACTTTCCCTCCAAAGGTAGGACACTGAATTTAGTTTCTTTGAGGAATCCTGTTGGTAATCCTGTGTGGCTTTCAAGATAGGGGACTTCATATTGGATGGAGATTTAAAATCAACTTATAAAAATAATTTATAAATGGAAAGATATCAATCTTTATTTTATGTATTTTATTCTTAAATACTACTAAATTTGAGTTGTGCTTAAAATGAAACACAACATCCAAATTAATGAAAACACTGGGAAGAATGCTGTTGCTGTCCTTTTGAAAAAAGAGGCCATCAAGAGCTTAGAATGTACATCTTTCTGTCTCTAAGAGAAAAGAGCATTTAATGTGCTCAAGATGCTCCAGGAAGTAAATTCTTCAGATAATTATATTTAGATATCCTTGTGTCACCTTCCACTCATTCCTTTCAGAAAGTGTTTACCGATGTCTCTAGTCCATGCTCCTTGCTGAAAGATGATCTTCCATACCCACAAATCCTGAAGGTACATGTTCTGGATCAGTCATGTTACAGAGTTGTACAGTCATTTTTGTACCATCAGATGGCAAACATGCCATTGGGAAACTCATTCCTAGCCTCCTGAGCAGTTGCTTTTATGATCTTTCTCATGATTTTTTATGTATACATCAGTTTCTGCTCACAACAAATTCAGGAAGAATAATAAAAAGATCTTTGATCCCCAGGAGTCATGCAAAAGATACATTCCTAAAAGATTACACAAAAATACTTGTAAGAATATCCAAAAAATTCTTGCAAAAGTAGGGGAACTTTGAAAATTTATTTTCTACCTGAACTTGTCTGAGATTCATCTACTTTTGCAAAGCATGAAATCCAAAGGATGCATGTATGCTGTAGTCCACAAGGAAAGAGGGTTTGGGAGAGGCAGAAATAGTGCTATAGATAGAAGGTTGTCTGAATACACTTAACACAGACACACACACACACACACACACACACACACACACACAATACCACACCCCTAGTAAGGAAAAAAATCTGATTAGACATAACTCAAATTCACTATTAGAATTCCATACATTCAAGGTTCTCTTAAAAACAAGATTTTCATTCTTTAACACAGTTTTCATGTACTTGTTTTTAGGTATGTTCACTTCATGCTTCTCCAGAAAGGGTAGTGATGGCACAGTGAGGGCACATAGTGCCTACAGGGTTTTATGAAGAATAAATAAAAAGATGTTAAAATGAAAGACAAAAACTGGAGACTTTTAAAAAAACAAAAACTGCACTAAATATTGTCCCAGGATTGTCCCCAGTGAAGTCAGATACATTTAAGTTTTTAACAGAAATCTATGGACATATTTTTTATTTTACATTCAAATTTAGTTCCTTATTTCAGAGAAAACAAGGCAATTGACATAAACTAAGTGTGCCAGCTGGAATACTATCCTATTTTCAAACACACAGAGATGGTGGTTCACTAAATCTCCATACTTAAAAGGAAAAGGCTTTCATGGGATTTCCCCCCTACTGTAAGGGAACCCAATATTCAAAAAAATGAGCACTCCACACCAACTGGGAGAGGAAACCTTGAGATTTAAGAACAGAAAGCATTATCCACAGTTTGTTTCTTTAGGAGCTAGAGGATCTCTTGACAGGAGGAGCATTTAAAAAGATAATCAACCTAGAGTAGGGCCAAAATCAACTTCTTTCAGTTCTGTGCATGTCCTCAAGAACTAAGGAAACAAGGGATTCTATGTTGAGGTGAAAACACGGATCACACACTCACGAATCTGCTTTGTCCTCACACCATAGATAATAGGATTGAGGGCAGGTGGGACAACCACGTAGAGATTGGCAACCAGGATGTGGACATAACGGGGAATTCTTTTGCCAAATCGGTGGGTGAGGAAGGAGAAGAGAGAAGGAGTATAGAAAACACACATGACCCCAACATGTGACCCACACGTACTCAGAGCTTTGTGACGAGCATCTCGAGATGGGAGGCGGAAAACTGCACGAAGGATGTAGGCATAAGAGAGTCCAACCAATGCCACATCTAAGATAAGAAAAGAAGCCACAAAAAGCCCATAAATGGCATTAACTCGAATGCTGGCACAGGCCAACTTGGCGATGCCCATGTGTTCACAGTAGGAGTGAGCAATAATTCGAGTCTCACAGAAGGGCAGCCGATGGGTTAGGTAGAGAATGGGCAACATAAGCAAGACAGGGCGCATTATAATACCCACACCAATGCCTGCTAGCACTCGGGGCGTCAGGGTGGTTGTGTAGTGGAGTGGTACACAGATAGCCACATAGCGGTCAAAAGCCATAGCCAGCAGAACAGCAGACTCCATTCCTGTAAGGGTGTGGATCAGAAACATCTGAGCCACACAGGCTCCAAAACCAATTTCATGTGCATCAAACCAGAAGATACCCAGCATTCTGGGCACCGAGGTTGTGGAGAGGGCCAGATCTATGGCTGATAAGATGGCTAGAAAGTAGAACATAGGATCCCGCAGAGTACGGTCAGACCAGATGATCAGCAAAATTGTAGCATTGCCCAACAGAGCCATTAAATAAATGGAGCAAAAAGGCAGGGAGATCCAACCATGAGATCTCTCAAGTCCTGGGATGCCTGTAAGAAAGAAGGTGTCTGGGTGGAAAGCGGAAGTGTTTGTGTGGAACATCTTGCCACTGATGAGATGAGAAGTAGTTGACTACTCTAGAAGGAAAAACAAGAGCATATCTCAAAACTTCCCAGTAGGCTTAATTTTTATCTGTATTTTTTTTATTATAAGAGCTAATGCTGGGGGTCTGGATGGCTCAAACATTTCAGTGTCCAACTCTTGATTTTGGTTCAGGTCATGATCTCACAGTTGTGAGACAGCCCACTTTGGGCTCTGGCTGGGCATGGAGCCTGCCTAAGAATCTCTCTCTCCTTCTCTTTCTGCCCTTCCTCTTCTTTCTCTCTCTATGATAGGAAGGAAGGAAGGAAGGAAGGAAGGAAGGAAGGAAGGAAGGAAGGAAGGAAGAGAGAAAGAAAGAAAGAAAGAAAGAAAGAAAGAAAGAAAGAAAGAAAGAAAGAAAGAAAAGGAGAAGGAAAAAGAAAAGAAAAACTAATGCTAAAACTTGAGTTCAAAGTAATATGCAGGAACAGATTTAGCACTCTTCAAATGGAAGGAACATTAACTTCATGAAAGGTCTCCCTCCCTCTCAAGTTTTGGACAATAATATCTTATATTCCTTTGCTGAAGCCACAAATAAAACCTGGAATGAATTTTAAAAACATAAAATGACTTATATTTATACTTAAATATCAATCTTCTTTGAGGACAAAGTTCACTTTACCTAAACACATCAACACAAAATCACCAAGCAACAGTACCGACAACTGCACACAGAATATGACAATATAGTAGGAATATGAGTGTACCTGAAGATATAGAATGATAGTAAATACAACAAGATTTCATTAACCGCTTTGTTCTGTATTCAGTATACATTGATACATATTTAGAAAACCAGATCCAAAAGGATCTGGTCATTTTGATGACTGCGTCCCTCCATATTTACTCAGATGCCCCCACAGATGTGCTGTGCTGAATCTCAGATATAATAAAAGTTGCACAAAGATGGATAGATGTACAGTATACTGTGCCTCAGATATAAAAAGAGACACACAAACATAGTAAAATTCTGCAGCTAGAAATTACCTCCAGGAGAGAAACACATCTCTTTGTTATAACATTCTGATTGGAATTAATAAAGAATCCCAAAATTTCTGTTGGTTGCCAAACTCTTAAAAATGTCCCCATATATCCAACAATTCTATCCATCCTTGTAGTGTGAGTGTGGGGTCGGGGGGTCTAGGGGAAGAATAGTGAAAATCTGTATTGAAAGAAGGTTTGAAAGAAGTAAAGATCTGTTTCCAATTACAATCATGGTGGTCAACATCAGGCTTAAGAAATCCATGTTCCTGATTTACCACACTGTAGTTATGATCCCTCTCTCTTTCTCCTTTTCCCTATATTTCCATCCATCCTTCCTCCTTCTCTCTATCTTTCTTTCTTTCTTTCTCCTGATGGAAAAAAAAAACAAGCAGAGATAAGATATCACTATAAGAAAAAAAAAGGAAAGTATAAGAAATACAGGAAAAGAGGGGAGGAAAAAGTGAAAAAAGAAGACAAGAAAGAAAAACATAAGGAATCATAAGGGAAAGAAGATAGGAATGAAGGTAGGAAAGAAGGTCATCTCAACTCTAATTTACTCTTGGAAAGAGTGACAGAAAAATGTCCAAATTTGGGGAAATATTTTATTAGTAGCATTTAAAAAACAGAGATTCCCCAATGAGGTAAGTCCTGCAAAACTGTACATAATGTTTATCTGTAGGCTGCTTATGTCTCTGCTTCCCTATTTGTAATCAATTTTATAAATCTGCACTTACTCTGGGCTCTTGAAGAGCCTATTTTTAAATTAGTAGTTTGGAAGACCATGCCCTAATACACAATTATCACTGAGAATTTAGATCATTTGTACCACAACTTTAAGTTCCTACTATAGAGGGTTATTTTAAAATGTAAATTGTCTCAGTGTAATACAGTAAGACTTCTTTCAGTCAGAAGATCTTTCTACAGTAGTGAGATAAAATATATTAGCTTAATAAATTCAGCTGTAGTGTGTTCCTTAACTATTAGACAAGAGTCTCTGGTTGCTATTCATCTCCTTCACACATTTAATAGGAAACTCACCTCCAGCAGGAATAGGAATAGAAAACTCCAGTATATCTACTAAAGGGAATAAGGTTTTATACTACCCATATTTAGGGTCCTTGGAGGCCTGTCTGAAAACAAAGCCAACTCAAATTCCCTGCATGAACCAGAACTAATACCCAAAAGTCTCCTGAGAAAGATCACATTCTCTGCACCTGAGAGACAGATAGTTTGCAGATATACACCCACCTTCCCCACCTACATCCTGTCAATAAGAAGTCAGAGGGGCAAAACTAATGCTACCAAATATATTCATATGAAATATGAAGTGAACAGAATCTCTTACTGGGTAAACTTTGCATCTTGATTTTATTAGATATTATGAAAGTACAGATTTAGAACATTAATGACCAATACAGGTATCTCCCCTCCCCATACCCATGTCTTAGGAATCTCAATAATTTATTAATATATCATAGCTAACAAATAAGACAAAATTTCTTGTTTCTTTTCTATGCACTGCTAGTCTTACTGGCTTTCTTCTTTATTTAAATTCAACTAGATAACATATAGTACATCATTAGTTTTTGATGTGGTGTTCAATAAATCATTAGTTCTGTATAACACCCAGTGCTCCTCACATCACCTGCCTTCATTAATGCCCATCACCTGTTACCCAATTCCCTCACCACCTCCCTTTCTGCAACCCTCAGTTTCTTTTCTGAAGTCCAGAATCTCTCATGGTTTTTCTCCCTCTTGATTTCTTCCCACTCAGCATTCCCTCCTTTCCCCTATGATCCTATGAACTCTTCCTTATATTCCATGTATGAGTGAAACCATATAATAATTGTCTTCTATGCTTGGCTTATTTCACTTAGCATACACCTCTAGTTCCATCCATTGCAATGTTTATGGTAGATAATCTTTTCTAATGGCTGACTAATATCCCATTGTATATATGAACCATATCTTCTTTACTCATTCATTTTTCATAGGACATCTCTGTTCTTTCCACAGTTTGGTTATCGTAGACATTGCTGCTATGAACATTGAGATGCACATGTCTTCCTTTCCACCTCATATGTATCTTTGGTGTAAATACCCAGTAGTGCAATTGCAGGGTGATAGTAGGTGCAGGGTGCAGGTAGCTCTATTTTTAATTTCTTAAGGAACCTTCACACTCTTTTCTGGAGTAGCTGTACCAGCTTGTATTCCCACCAACAGTGTAAGAGGATTCCCTTTTCTCCATATCCTGACCAACATTTTTCATTCCCTGTTTGTTAATTTTAGCCATTCCAGCTGGTGTAAGGTGGTATTTCATTGTGATTTTTATTTGTATTGACAAGTAATAAGGAGCATTTTTACATGTGTCTACTGGCCATTTGTATGTCTTCTTTGGAGAAGTGTCTGTTTATGTCTTCTTCCCATTTCTTGACTGGATTACTTGTTTTTTGGGTGTTGAGTTTGATAAGTACTTTATAGATCTTGGATACCAGCCTTTTATCTGTTATGTTATTTTCAAATATCTTCTCCTGTCCCATGGGTTGCCTTTTAGTTTTGTTGACTCTTTGCTTTGCTGTGCAGAAGCTTTTTATTCTAATGAAGTCCCAAAAGTTTATGTTTTTATTTTGTTTCTCTTGCCTTTAGAGACATGTCTTACAAGAAGTTACTGTGGCCAAGGTCAAAGAGGTTACTGCCTTGTTCTCATCTAGGATTTTGATGGATTCCTGCCTCACATTAAGGTCTTTCATCTATTTTTGAGTTGATCTTTGTGTATGGTGTAAGAGAATGGTCCAGTTTCATTCTTCTGCATGTGGCTGTCCAATTTTCCCAGCACCATTTATTGAAGAGACTGTCTTTTTTCTATTGGATATTCTTTACTGCTTTGTCAAAGATTAGTTGGCCACAGAGTTGAGGTTTCATATCTGGGCTCTCTATTCTGCTGCATTGATCTGTCTGTTTTTCTGTCAGTACCATGCTGTCTTGATGATCCCAGTCTTGTAATACAGCTTTAAGTCAGGCATCATGATGCCCCCAGCTTTGGTTTTCTTTTTCAACGTTCCCTTTGTGATTTGGAATCTTTTTTGATTCTGTACAAATTTTAGGATTGTTTGTCCAGTTCTGTACAAAATGCCAGCAATAATTTGATGGGGATTGCACTGAATGTGTAGATTGCTCTGGGAAGCATAGACATTTTAACAATGCTTATTCTTCCAATCCATGAGCATAGAATATTTTTCCATCACTTTGTGTCTTCCTCAATATCTTTCATAAGTATTCTGTAGTTTCTTGAGTATAGACCCTTTACCTTTTGGTTAGGTTTATTCCTAAGAAGAATTTTAAAAATTCATGGAAATTAATGGTAATGAAAACAAATCAGCTCAAAACCTCTGGGATACAGCAAAGGCTGTCCTAAGAAGGAAGTACATAACAATACAAGCCTCTCTCAAAAATTTTTAAAAATTTCCAAATACACAAGGTAACCCTACACCTAAAAGAGCTGGAGAAAAAAAAAACAGTTAAAAAAAAAAAAAAGCTTAAACCAAGCAGGAGAGGAGAAATAATGAAGATTAGAGCAGAAATCAGTGAAATACAAACCAGAAGAAAGTATAACAGATCAATCAAATTTAGAAGAGACTCTTAGAAAGACTTAATAAGATCAATACACCTATGGCCAGACTTATCTAAAGGAAAAGAGAAAAGACCCAAATTCAAATCATGAATGAAAGGGGAGAGTTCATGACCAACACCAAAGAAAGGACCCAAATTAATAAAATCATGAATGAAAGGGGAGAGATCATGATCAATACCAAGACAATTTTAAGACCATATTAGGATCACCTATATGCTAACAAATTAGGTAATTTGGAAGAAATGATTGCATTCCTGGAAACTTATTAAATACCAAAACTGAAACAAGAAGAAATAGGAAATCTGAATAGACAAATAACCAGCAAGAAATGGAAGCAGTAATCAAAAATTCATTCATTCTTTAGCAGGTTGCTTTTTAACCTCCAAGTGTTTGCATTCCCTCCAAATTTTTCTTTTGGTTGAGTTCTAGTTTCAAAGCATTGTGGTCTGGAAATATGGAGAGAATAATCTCAATCTTTTAGTATCAGTTGAAACCTGATTTGTGACCCAGTATGTGATCTATTCTAGAGAAAGTTCCATGTGCACTCAAAAAGAATGAGTATTCTTTTGTTTTAGGATGGAATGTTTTATATATTTTTTTAAAGTCCATCTGTTCCAGTATGTCATTCAAAAGCCCTCATTTCTTGATTGATCTTCAGCTTAGATAATTTGTCCATTGATGTGAGTGGGATGTTGAAGTCCCCAACTATTCATGTATTATTATCAATGCGTGTCTTTACTATGGTTATTAATTGATTTGTATAATTGACTGTTCCCATGTTGGGACATAAATATTTATAATTGTTATATATTCTTGTTGAATATACCCCTTAAGTATGATATAATGTCCTTCTTCATCTCTTATTAGTCTTTGGATTGAAGTTATTTTGTCTCATATAAGGATTGCTATCCCAGCTTTCTTTTGAGGTCCGTTAGCATGGTAAATTGTTCTCCATCCCTTCACTTTCAGTCTTGAGGTGCCATTAGGTCTAAAATGAGTTTTTTTGACAACATATGGATGGGTCTTGCTTTTTTATCCAATGTGATACCCTGTGTCATTTGTTTGGAGCATTTAGCCTATATACATTCAGAGTAACTATCGAAAGATATGAATTTAGTGTCATTGTGTTGGCTGTAAAGTCCCTGTTTCTGTAGATTGTCTCTGTTTCATTTTAGTCTATGTTACTCTTGGGGTCTCTCTTCACTTAAAGTATCCCCCTTTGGGGTGCCTGGGTGGTTCAGTGGGTTAAGCCTCTGCTTTCGGCTCAGGTCATGATTCCTGGGTCCTGGGATGGAGTCCTGCATTGGGCTCTCTGCTCAGCAAGGAGTCTGCATCACCCTCTGTTTCTGCTTGCCTCTCTGCCTACTTGTGATCTCTGTCTGTCAAATAAAGAAATAAAATCTAAAAAAAAAAAAAAAAGGTATTCCCCTTAATATTTCTTGCAGGGCTGGCGTGGTGGTCACATATTCTTTCAGTTTCTGTCTATCCTGGAAGTTTTATATCTCTCTTTTTGTTCTGAACAACAGCCTTGCTGGATAGTAAAAGTCAATAAAAATTAATTTAACAAAAATAAAATATCATAAAATGTACTTAAGGAGATGAAATACATGGACGTCAAAGAAAGATTTTACTCTAATATTACAAAATAAGTCAAAATTTATTCTTCAACATTATGAACAAAAAATAAAAGTGAAATTACATTACTTAATCATAGAACAATATAAGAACAGCACTTACCAAAGTTTCTATTAGGATGGTAATGCACTAGGGAAACCACTGATTGGGAGATAACATTCTCACTGCATATATCAGTTATATCATTTTTAAAAAAAATTTGACAATGGTAGCTTACACTACCACATACATCTAACGGCAGCTTTCTTACACTATGATTAATAGAAAGTATAAAAGTGATTTTATCCTTTCTTAGATTGATTCATTCAGCATACATTTATTGAGTAAATGAGTGATTCACACTGTGAATAGCTAAGTGGATACATAAAGTAAGATCAATTTCTTTATGGCCCAGGAGGAGAGAAAATAAAATGCACTCACTACAAGTCATTATAATATCAAGTTGTAAGAGAACAGATCATAAGTGCTGAGAAAAGTAAGTAAACCAAGAAAAGGAAGTATTGCTCTACCTTCAACAGTGTGAGAGAAGTTTCCTTAAAACTTGCAGACATGTGGGGCGCCTGGGTGGCTCAGTGGGTTAAGGCCGCTGCCTTCCGCTCGGGTCGTGATCCCAGGGTCGTGGGATCGAGCCCCGCATGGGGCTCTCTGCTCCGCGGGGAGCCTGCTTCTCTCTTTCTCTCTCTGCCTGCCTCTCTGCCTACTTGTCATCTCTGTCTATCAAATAAATAAATAAAATCTTAAAAAAAAAAAAACAACTTGCAGACATGTAAAAATTCACTCCTGTGTGAACCAATGTTTACCTTTCCCTGAAATAAGGTTTTATTTGAATAGTAGATTTTAAATATTCAAGTTCCAATACCAGAAAATTGATGTGAAATTACTGTTCAGTGAATGAGGGAGAGAAGGGCACTAAGTCATAGGAAGTAGGTATATTTGCATCAGAGAGGAGTTTATCAAGGAATAGCCATAGCTCTACAAAACGAAAACCAAAGATGTTGATTGTGATAAGGAGCCTGAAGTTAGGAGGATGTCTGGCATGGGGATCATAGCAAAAGTCCTAACATCACATGTTGGTCACTAGAAATGGTAAATAAAGATGGTACCATTGGAAACAGAAAATAAAATATCTGAAAGATATTTATAAAACAAAATTTGCTAGTTTGGAAGACTGGAGCTGGCAATGGAGGTACTTCAGAGAGAAGAGTTATCCTGTGGTTGGGCAAGAGATCAAGCTACAGATAGTTAGGAAAAGGAACACGAGTAAGATTAATAAATATGAGCTGATATGACACAAGATTGTGGAAATTAGTTCCCTTATGTTATACATGGAGGAAGAGAAGATTAAAAGATGTGAATAATTATTTCCAATTTAAAATTTCTGTTTTAAAGATGGAGAGATATTCGCTGAATATATACATGAAAAATGTAAATGTCATTTGTGATGGACTTAGGGGAAATGAGCATTTTTTAAATTTCCCTTAAAGAACTTTAAGAAAACTAAGTTTTTATAAAATGTCAACTAATTAATTGTGCCTTAGTATCGTGTGTGTGTGTGTGTGTGTGTGTGTATAATGTATATATTATATTTGGTACTTATTGTACTTTGTGTCAGTTCAGCTTCAGGGTATTTTCTGCAAGGGTGGTATTAAAATAAAACCCTTAAACATCTCTAATAGAAGCACTGTTGTCAAGGGTGAGAATAACAAATGAAGCACAGTAATACAAATGATGATGGTAATATTAACAGCTAACAATTATTTTGTATTTACTGTAAACAACATGCAGGGCACTATGCTGATCACTTAAACATCATATAATTTAAGTCTTCATGTTTAATCCTTTGAAATAAAACTATGACTATAGAAAGTAAAGGATCTCCACTTCCTCATATCAGGGAGTGGAGATGCAATGGGGGTGGGGGTTAAGGGGGTAGGAAAAGAATAAATGAAACAAGATGAGATCAGGAGGGAGACAAACCAAAAGAGACTCTTAATGTCATAAAACAAACTGAGGGCGGTGGGGGGGAGGGGTGTTGGGAGAGGGTGGTGGGGTTACATTATATGGTTAAATAAAAATTAAAAAATATATAGATTTAAAAAAAAGAAAGAAAGTAAAGGAATTGAAAATCATTGAAATGTACATATTTATGTTAGAACCAGGAATATATTCAAGGTCTGTTTACTGTGAAAATCATATATGCAAAGACAGGACAAAGGAAACATCTACAAAATGAGTCTAAAAGTAAGTTAGGAAACCAATAGAATCAAGGTGACAGTAAGAAGTGTCCCCAGGCTGCAGGCAGCTTCTTCCTTTATATGTACATCAGAATTGGGTCAATGAAAACCGAAATATATTTGTAACAATCTCTACACAAAAATTTAGGGTGAAGTTTTTTGTAGCCCCATTCATGTCCTTGCTCCCTCTCTCTGTACAAAATAAGGACTTAATCTACAAAATGTTGGATGTTTACACTATTTATGGTGAAACCACAAGATATCACAATATATTTCTTATAATGGAATGAAAATGACTAATTTCTGAAGAGAGGGGAAAAGAAAATGAAAGAGAGATAAGAAGGGGATGCAAAATAAGAAGAGAGAGACACAAGGATGCTTAGAGATTAAAAAAAATAATAAGAAGAAGAAGGATCACCCAAAAAGCCTGTGAGTGAGGTAGGGTCACTAACACATAAAAAATGCAACACACCCTGTAAATTCTACTTTACCTCTACTAACACCAGAGATTAAAAATCCCATATAAAGATGAATGGGCCATCACTTACCGTATGAATTGGATAGCCAAGCTTAAGCTTTCACTCTCTGAATTCATCAAACTATTTATAGAATGGAGCCCCCCCCCCCCCGCCAATGAACATTATTGTCAAGCACATTTACTTAATATAACACGGAGTTTCTCTGCTCAGAAGTTCCATCTCATATACATTAGGTGCTATTCCCTTTTAATTCTTTATGTTTGCAATAATATTTTCTTCACACGGTCATAGATCTGCTTGGTCCTGACTCCGTATATGACAGGGTTGAGCATTGGTGGCACTATGACATAGAGGTTGGCCAGGAGTATGTGGATATAGCGGGGGACATTTTGGCCAAAGCGATGTGTCATGAAGGAAAAGAGGGCCGGTGTATAGAAGGTAAGGATGACACAAACATGAGAACCACATGTGCTGAGGGACTTGAGTTGGGCTTCATGGGAAGGAAGACGGAAAACAGCACGGAGTATCTGAACATAAGATAGGGCAATGGCTATGAAGTCAAAGACTAGGATTGAAATAGCACCCAATCCATAGATGATATTGATCTTGATGCTGGCACAAGAGAGGCGAGCAAGACCCATGTGTTCACAGTAGGTATGGGGAATGACATGATTCCCACAGAAGGGCAATCGCAAAATAAGAAATACAAATGGGATCACAGAAATGAAAGACCTCACTAACACACCCACACCAATCAGAGAAACAGCCTTGTTGGTGAGGATGGTGCTATATCGGAGTGGGTTGCAGATGGCCACATAGCGGTCATAAGCCATTGCCAACAGCACTGCTGACTCCATACCAGTGAAGTTGTGGATAAAAAACATCTGAGTGAGACAAGCATCAAAGAGTATCTCCCTGAGACTAAACCAGAAGATCCCGAGCATCTTGGGGATGGTAGCTGTGGAGAGACCCAAATCAATAGTAGCCAACATGGCCAGGAAGTAGAACATAGGTTGGTGTAGGCTGTTCTCAGCCTGGATCACAAACAGAATCGTGAGGTTTCCTAAGAGTGCAATCGCATACACAGCACAAAAGGGAAAGCCAATCCACATGTGAACTCTTTCGAGTCCTGGGATCCCCAGCAATAAGAAGGAGGAAGGATGAAACTGGGTGTCATTGGGAAAGGACATCCTGCTAGGTAATGCACAAGTCCATGTTCTTATAGATGTGTGTTCGCTAATCTGTGGGACCTGAATAAAACTGCAACGTTTTAAACCTATGAAAAATAAAAATATCATACCATTGCGTACAGTTTCTTCCTCAGTTAATCCACACAATTAGAAATGTACAAATAGAAATACACATAGAAAAATATGAAGTGAATTCTCAGCAAGAAGCTTTTGGAAGAAGTAACTCAGTAGATTGCAATAAACATTTTACATAATATATTCATCTTTGTCAACCCCTCTCTTTTAATTTGCAAGTGTCTCACCACTAGAATCATGCTAAGGTTTTGCCTTAATACTTAACTTCATTAATTGCCTTCTATCATCACCCATATAATTTACTTTCCATTCTGGCATATGAAGGGCTATGACAGCCCCTGTAAATAGTTATTTCTATTGGTTCTATTTGGTGAGATGGTAACATATATGTGTTAACACAACACAAGATAGGTAGCAAGTGTTAGTGAATACAGACTCATTAAAATTAATCTAAACTATTAAAAATAAGTCTATGGGATTAAAATCAATCCATTAGTTAGCAGTCATTCATTATTTTTATCACAGAAGAAGAAATTTGATCAAAACAGCAGCAACTGCCTTTCATAAATCTCCTCTTTCCATGTTGTCAGAACCTGTGCAAGTATCAGCTCAGATCTTTATAAATACATGGAGAGAAACATAGTTACCATATTTTCACATACGTGTTTGAGCCTAAAATAGTTTAACACACTCACCAAATGCTTCAAGTGCTTATAGTTACAGAGGACAGAAAGAAAGTAGAGAAGAAATCATAAAGTTGAAATGGAAAGAATGGATAGTAAGAGCTAATTCATACCTCAGTCATGACAGACACACACAGTTTCCCTTCATCCACACACAGTCACACAAACATAATTTCTTTTAAACTCACATCCATCCAAATAAAAGATATCACTGTTTTCATTATGAATCTGAGGGAGTCATAATTTTAAGACTTGAAGATACCTGACAAATATATTGAAGAAAAAATATATATATTGAAGAAAAGACTAGGTGGCATATTCTGAGTGAGCTGAATCTATCATTTTTTTAAAGATTTTATTTATTTATTTGGTAGACAGAGATCACAAGTAGGCAGAGAGGCAGGCAGAGAGAGAGAGGAGGAAGCAGGCTGTCCACAGAGCAGAGAGCCCAATTTGGGGCTCGATTCCAGGACCCTGGGATCATGACCTGAGCCAAAGGCAGAGGCTTAGCCCACTGAGCCACCCAGGTGCCCCTGAATCTATCACTTTCAAAGTTCCTCAAACTGTAATATATTTTTATGTACCTTATTTACTTTATTCGTTAGAGTATTTTCAAATCACTTGCTCATTCATTACATGTAATTGTTTTGTAGTGAAAAGCATCTTTTCATCATTTTGTTTCATTGGAGGATTCCAGGGGAGCACTACTAATGAGATCACACTTTCAGTAAGACAACTAGGCTATTTCCCAGACATTGTAATGTGGGAAAGAAGCCAGGAAGAAGAGGGTCATGTCCGTGATAAACAAGTACTAGAAGGAGTAATACAATACGGATGGGGAAAGCTGGAAGTCCTAGAAAGAAATGGCAGACATTAGAAAAGAAAGGAAGTTGAAAACAATAGATATTTTTTGTAGGAGACACTGCAAAATGACCATAAAAATAAAGTCTTTCTTCTATAATGTTTTGGCCTAGTAATGGAATAGTGAATAGTCTAAAAAGGTGTGGGGGCGCCTGGGTGGCTCAGTGGGTTGAGGCCTCTGCCTTTGGCTCGGGTCGTGGTCCCAGGGTCCTGGGGTCGGGCTCTCTGCTCGGCGGGGAGCCTGCTTCCCCCTCTCTCTCTTCTCTCTGCCTGCCTCTCTGCCTACTTGTGATCTCTGTCTGTCAAATAAATAAATAAAATATTAAAAAATAAATAAAAAAATAAAAAGGTGTGATGTGACCTGCCCAAGGATAAAAGGTAGAATTCAATTATGGGGGCTTAATTTTCTGTGATTTATCAATATCGGTGAAGTGTCAATGGCAGATTCTTTAATTATTTTTTTATTTTACTCCTCAATAACATCTCTGAAGATCAGGAATGTACACAGTAGTTGTAGAAAGCTATAAAAAAAATGCTTTCTTTTTTTCATCATACCCATACACAATAGATTCTCAGTAAAGAAGAAAATTACTTTAGCTCATAGTATAGAGTTCATCCTCCAACTGATAGAGAGACAAATGGTATTATATTCTTTGTCTAAGAATAAAATAGTGGGATGGGGCACCTGGGTATCTCAGTGGGTTAAAGCCTCTGCCTTCGTCTCAGGTCATGATCCCAGTGTCCTGGGATAAAGCCCCACATCCAGCTCTCTGCTCAGCAGGGAATCTGCTTCCCCCTCTCTCTCTGCCTGCCTCTCTGCCTCCTTGTGATCTCTGTCAAATAAATAAATAAATCAAAATAAAAAATAAAAGAATAAAATAGTGGGGAAAACAAATAGTGTTTTACTCAACTCAGATAATTATAATTAACCATGAGGCCTCAGTAGCTAAGTAGAAAGGCAGTGAAATAGATAGCCTAGTAGAAATAGACAGAAGACATAAACAACAATGAAATTCTGTAGTTGTCCGGCTTATGTCATTACCACTCGGTGAACTCACTAGATCAAAAATCTGATTAATGTTGTATGGTGATGGATATTAACCAGATTTACGGTGGTGATCATTTACCAATTATACATGATGTTGTACAGCTGAAACTAATATAATGTTCTATGTCAATTATTTCTAAAATTTAAAAAAATTGAAAAAATAAAAAAGTCTGAAAACCACCCTCCTTTTCTTTCACACATAAAAAACAAAACAAACAGACAAACAAAAAGCTGATTCTACTTTTTCAATATCTTTAAAATCTTTACATTTATCTCCATCCTAATGGGATCATTTGGGAGGTTGATTACAACACAGTAATTTACATTGCTTTAAAGCAAGAGCTCTACAGTCTGACCAACTGTGTTGAAATCGAGATTCATAACTTACTCACTCTGTTATCAAAGGAAAGTAAACAACAAGTACCTTTCATCATAATATATTTTCATCATAAAATAGAGGTAATATCGATAAAAACTTTAAGTATGTTGTTAGTTTTAAACTGATAATTTTTAAAAACACTTTGAGGCATGTTCCAAAGAGACTGGATGTCCATCATTCCTTAGATATCTTCAAGCAGACTGATTTTTAAAATGCACATTGCCTGGGTTCAGGCTAAAATCCAAATGCTTTCACTAGGATTGGATGGTTTTTCCTAACATGATCCTACTCCTTCTCTAAGCACCAGTCTTAGTCTTCTTCCCCACCCTTTTCCCATGTCTCCTCTCTTCTTCACCTACCCACCTTCTTTCTCTTCACCCCTCACTGTGAAGTAAGGATGTTCCGTGAGCTGGGAGATGGGGAAGACTCACCAGACTGAGCACCAGGATGGAATCCTGTCTCTGTTTTATCTCACCCGCTCAGTCTTTAGGAGGGTGCTGCTCTTTGCCTGGGAGGAGCTTGCAACAGGAAATTCTCTGGAGCGAGTTTGGTAAAAAGCACAAAGTCTCTGAGGATTCTAGTGTCTAATTCTAATTCAAAAAGAGAGAACCATTAGGGGTCCCTGGCTTCTAAAGAAATGAAGGCAGAGGAGTGAGATTTAGGTCAGCAAGATGACAGGAGGACCCAGTACTCCTCCCAGTACAAAAACACAGATTTAACAAGCACTGATGGATGGAAAGGCCTTTATGAGAGTTCCAGAATTTGGATGAGAGATTACAGGCCCCTGGTGGTACATGTAAGAAAAGACAAATTGAAAAGGATACAAAGAAAAGTTTCATTTTATCCACATCTCCTCTACCCTAGCCAGTCACCATTCTGCCCCAAGACAGAGCTTCCCTCAGCCCCTGAGTTCTCTCATGAGGGAAAGAAAGGGGCAAGCCTGCCCCCAGATGTGTGTGTGTGTGTGTGTGTGTGTGTGTGTGTGTATACACATATATGTAAGCACACAAACATTGTCAGTTCTCACTATCTTCAGTAGCTGTGTTCTATAAAGTAACCTTGAACACTGAATTAGGAAATTTGGTGCCTTTGCTCTTAGGGAAATGCACAACATTTTTGTCAGTCAATCAATACATAGCTTTTTAAAATGTGTGTTTTTCTGCAAAAAGACACTTCCTGTAATACATAGTTCGTATAGGTTGGTCATAGCTCTTATGATTAATCGTGTAGCCTTTAAATGATCGAAAGCCAGGAGCTTTGGCGGCCACTTGTGTTTCATTCACCAAAATCTGTGTATAACAGCAAGTCTCATCAGTATTAAAAACCTGATTTCTACATAACCCTTTTCCTGTACACTTAGTAGGCGCTTTAACAACCCTTCTGCAGCCTTCTAATTAGCAGAATCTGCCTTGACTCTAAGTTTAATACTGTATATCCCTCGTTGCTTTTTGGAATGTACTAGCAAACCCAGTGCTATCCAACAAGAACTTGATTTTCTTTTTCTGACCCCAGGTGATGTAACTGTAACCATCTTTGACCTTACCACAATGTCATCCATTACACTCATTTTCTTAGTTGTCATCTCGTGACTCCACAAATCTAGTCACTTTTTCATCTTTTCCATATTTATATCACATGCTACAAATGTTACTTTAGTACTCTCCAGCGTGGCTTCATATAGAGATGAATTTCCTCTTCCTTTGCCTGGGTGTATCTTATTTTTGATTCATTAATTTTGAATCACAAGCAACACTGCTATAACTCACACCTAAATGACGTTTATCCAACATGGTTATTTTTTCCATAAAGTACAGCACAACCATCTTGCACTTAGAAACACTAGAAAAGTATTATTTAACTGCAATACACTCCATGAATAAATAACGAGATAGTTATTTACTGTGTTGCACTTCAGCACTATCCTGGAGGGCCATGTTAAACAGTGGAATCAACAAAAAGCAGAAAAATAAGAAAAACTTGGTCTTAAATCAAATGTAAAAACGCTTGCTTATAGCTGAAATGGGAAGTCAGAATCTCACTTTTTTCAGCCTCAGCTAAGGATGTGACCGTCTGGCAACTCAAATTTTTTTACATATCTTTGCACGTCGGCAAGTGACTGCTGAAGTGCGATGAGAATTTATTTGGGGTTACAAATAAATCTTAGGGAGTAGGCAAACTAGTAAATATGGAATTCACATATGATAGAGCCCCACTGTGTATATGTTATTTATAAGATTCATACTCAAAACATACATAAAGCATATAAATAAATGTAAAAATAATATGATAGAATTCCAACTTCTACAATTTAAATATTGATAAGATTGACACAAAATGGTTTAAAAACTGTTCAAAGCTCTCAAAAGAGGTTGGAATGCACGTAAAAACACAATAAATCTAGATGGCTGAAAGGATTGCATGATTAAAGCTGTCACATTTTCCACAGTAATGTTTAGATGCAACTCAACTTTTATCAAAACCCCATTTTGATTAATTTCATATACTTAAATTTTCTGTGAAATTTATTCTGATGAATTATGAAAAAATACGGTACACATCACAACATGGAATTTAGACTATGACATAAAATGTTAAAGTCTAATATGATTTTAATATTCTAAATTATATGAATATGAAAATTATGGAATAAAATAAGCCAAATATCAAAGGGACACTATGGTTGTTTGTTTTTTTATTTATATTTTCCTATATTACAAATAAAGGAGAGGAGTGCCTGCGTAGTTCAGTCAGTTAAGTATCTTCCTTCAGCTCGGGTCATGATCCCAGTGTCCTGGGATCAAGCCCCGCATCAGGCTCTCTGTTGAGTGGGGAACCTGGTTCTTTCTCTCCCTCTGCCGGCTGCTCCCCTGCTTGTGCTCTCTCTCTCCCTCTCTCTGTCAAATAAATAAGTAAAATCTTAAAAAAATAAAAATAAAGATAAAAAGGCATTGTTTAAAGCGAAAGAACTAGACACGTATCTATCCTTACTTCATACATACACTTGATGTATTTAAGAACAATCAATTCTGAGATTCAAGCAATCCTGCTGAGAGGAAGGCTCCAGAGGCAGCTCAGAAAAAACTCTCCTGCCTTCCCCTCACCCTTCTGGGATTCTCCTGTTACTAAAAGTTAGCTCTAAAGACTTAGAACCTGAGTTCTGAACTCAAATTTAACCCCCTGTGATTTCTTGACAGGTGGGGAGACCATCCCCACTCTATGCCCATGAGAGCTTTAGAAATCAGCAGACATGTCTATAACTGAGCTCATCTAGAAACCTTAAGGTCTGGAGAGAAGGAAAAGTCTTCCTCAGACCAAGGTGCTCATCCTCATCTTCACAGAACACCTGGTAATGTCTGCAATATAGATACTATATGTACCTAATATATGCCAATTCATGTTGATCTATTGTATTTTTGTAAAGAGATGAATAGGGGTGTAGAATTTAGCCCAAAAACATTACAGGGTTTTCTTTTTCCATTTTATTCCTCCCCAAAAGCAGATGTGAGGGTTTTTTCCTTCCACTCCCTCCTTTTTTCATGCTGTGTAGTCATAAAAGGAATCTGATTTTGCTGGAAGCTAATCCCTGAGTATGTTTTAAAGATGTTATATTAGAATCGGGAAAACTATTAATGCACTATAGGGTTTGGAGATATTGTGGACTATAATAAATTTATAGTGATTCCACTGGTTGTCTTAAATTTTTGTTGAAATTATTTATCAGAAAAACAAGAACACTTCCTTGTCTTCTCCTTTCCTCTTTTTATTCATTCATTGGAACAAATGGATATATGACAATACACAGCTTCTGCCAAGTAAGAACTTGCAATATAATAAAGGAGAGAAACATGTAGATATATAAAATACAATATGAGAAGATATAGAAGATAGGTAAGTACACATGTCAGTGGAACACTTGAGGATGGATATCCCTGATGGTCCAAAGTTCCTAGAAAAATTTTCTCACAGGAACTGATATGTGAGCAGAATCTTCAACACTAACTAGGTTACCTAGGGCTTGCATGTGTGAAGAAATGCCATGACAAACAAAGACACAGGTTACTACCTTCATGAATTGAGTAGGTGACCAGTTCTCTATATGCAGAGAGATATAGAAAACATATTTCAAGAGGTTAGAAAATTTGCTAATATTTTATAAGACGTGGAAGGCCACATTTTCTTCGTAATTTCTTGGTTTGTGTTATTTTCTGGTAAATAACATTTGTAACTGCATTATTTATTTACCTGCCTTAAACTATACATGTAGTACATGAATATATAAAATATTTTGGCACTGTTTAAAAATGTCAAGCTATACAAATACAGCTAAATTATACTGTCTATACCTCTTTCCATCCACTCCACATTTTAGATCTCTCCTCTATTGGCTATGTATCATTTTTAGGCAGTTCTTATGTTTATAAAATTTGCATTACAAATGTGCATATATGCACATACAGTATGCTCTTAATTTTTGCATAATTTGTCAATGTTAATGGAAAAATCAAACTTTTGCTTCTTTTTTTATTTGAATGTCAGTTTACATAAATAAACTTTATTCTAAGCACTTCTATAATATAAAAATAACAGATTTGTAAGTTCAGTATTACATTATTGATGGACATTTTGAATGATTCACTATTAATTCTATCACAGGCACTTTTACAATGAGAATTACTGTATATACTTCCATATGTATTTGTGAACATTATTTTCTAAATGGCAAGTAATTAAATTGTTCTGCCCATAACTTTGTTTTTAATAAGAATAATATTATGCCATTTTCCTCTAAGAGTAATTCTCTCTAATCAATTGGGCATAAGAATCACACTTTAACCCAAACCTCATTAATGCTTATCATCATCAATCTTGAAATTCTGTTGGCTAAAAATATAATACTGTATGAACTGTATCATATTCATTTAATTTTTAATTTCCTGATTTCCAGTAAGAATAAGCCTATGTGATTGAACATTTGCATTTACTTCAGTGTGAATGTTTGCTGTACATAATCTGTCCACAAATTTTCTTTTTTTATTTATAAATATTTATTTGTTTATTTTGAGAAAGAATGTGAGACAGGAGGTGAAGGAACAGAAGGAGAGGGAGGGAATCTCTAGCAGACTCTCCACTGACCATGGAGCCTGACCTGGGGCTCAGGACCCTGAGGTCATGACCTGAACCGAAATCAAGAGTCAAATATTCCACTAACTGAGCCACCCAGGCACACCTGTCCAGATGTTTCCTGTTGGTAAAATATGTTTAAATTGTGTAATGGAATACAGCAAGTAGAAGAAATGAAGGAAAAGTGCATGAGAAAGATGAGAATGTTGATGGAATTACAAATATAGGTAAAAGGACATGAAGTTTCATTTCAGGATAAAGGAAGGAGAGTATGTGGAAATGTACTAGCTCAATGTGTTACATGTACATAAACATAAAGGTAAGAGGGTAAGGTTGACAAACCTGTCTGGTGGCAAATGTTGATTTTGTCTCTGAGGTTGAGAGGTTAATTTTCCCTCTGAAAGGTCATCTGTTGAAAGTGCAGGAGGGTTAATTAAGAAGAGAAAGTCTTGAATTTGGACCAGTTCCTTTATGGAATATAATAGTTGGGGACTTTTGGACAGTATTCATAATCAAATTAATGGTGATGGTTTTCTTTATTGTTAGATACAGAACAATTCCTCCTCTCCTTATATGCACAATTGCAAATAGACTGTCACATTCTTAGGGCAATTTTATCACTACAGTTAAGAATAAGGGCTTTAGGGGCACCCAGGTGGCTCAGTTGGTTAAAAGTCTGCCTTTGGCTCAGTTCATGATCCCAGGTTCCTGGGATCAAGTCCCACATCAGGGTCCCTACCGAGCAGGAAGCCTACTTCTCCCTCTTCCCCTCCTCTGCTTGTGATCTCTCTCTCTCTCTCTCTCTCTACCAGATAAACAAATAAAATCTTAAACAAACAAGCAAAAAAATAATAAGGTCTTTAGAATCAGTGTGTGTGGCTAGAAACAGGCCTATCATTTACCAGCTATTTAAAATTATAGAATTTGCTTAAATTATTCTCATTTTAAAATGGAGATAAAATTTATTTTTTTTATTATTGACATATAATGTATTATTTGTTTCAGGGGTACAGGTCTGTGATTCATTAGTCTTATGCAATACATAGCACTCACTACGACATGTACCCTCCCCAATTTCCATCACCCAGTCACCCCACCCTTCCCACTTCCCCTCCACTCTAATAAACCTAATAATATTTATGAGTTAATACATGGAATGTTTTCAGGAAAAGAACTGACTCACATCAAACATTTAAAAATCTTTAACTATTACATTATTATATAACTCCCCAATAGATTGGTTGCCCTGGATTTATCTTCTGCCCCAACTCATAGCATGCTTCAGACAGAAATGTCATTACATAAATGTCCCATGGGTCCTTGACCCACCTATCCTACTGTATTTTCATTCAAAAAAGAATATCCACCTCTAGGGATCTTGAAGACCAAATAACCACAGCAAGCAAAAACTCTGGATATGAAACTTCAACAGAGTAAGAGCAAAACACATGTCATCATTCTCACTCCAGATCAATGCCCAGTGTGCTATACATATTCCAATCCCAGCTTCAGTGGACACTGGTTTGAGGATTATTTTTCCTGATCACAACACTCTTTAATCTTCAACTGTCTATAATAATGGTAAAAGGAGTGTCTGTGGAACAGTGTCAATTGTGCTTATAAGAAGAAAAGATGGAAAAGATCTGTTTATTATGGGACCAGTGTGGCCTTCAAAATGTTCTACTAGTCTTAAGAAATGGAAGAAGTGGGGCACCTGGGTGGCTCAGTGGGTTAAAGCCTCTGCCTTCAGCTCAGGTCATGATCCCAGGGTCCTGGGATCGAGCCCCACATCGGGCTCTCTGCTCGGCAAGGAGCCTGCTTCCTCCTCTCTCTCTCTGCCTGCCTCTCTGTCCACTTGTGATCTCTGTCTGTCAAATAAATAAATACTTAAAAAAAAAAAAGAAATGGAAGAAGTATCATCAGCAAATCACAACATGGGGTTGGAAGGGGTCAGCCAATGAAAGAGAAGTGTGCAGAGCAAAGGAAAGTTCAGGAGGGGAAGTTTGGATGAATTTGCCTGGAAAGGGAGCTCAGTGGAGAGCCAGTCATAGAGTAATTTGACTGACTAGCGTGTTAGGAAGTGAAGGAAAATCATGTTAGTGGATATAATCTCATTTGCTATAATTCTTGCCTGTGAAGTCAAAAGTAAACACAAAGGTGTCACCAACGGAGAGTCACAAACAATGCAATGAGCTGTTCACTTCCTGACACACTATTATCAGCCCCACTCTTGTCATCATGCTGATTGAGTTCCAGGTTGGTGTGAATAACCTCCATCTGGTCACTCCAAAGCAAGCAATACATCCTCCCAAATTTGGTATTCCATTCTCAAAGCTACACCCTATAACCTGGCTTCTTTGCATGTCCCAGACTAGGATGACTAAAATATTTTTCTAAAGGTAAATTTTCTATTCAAAGCTTCCTGTCATTCCTTCTTTCTGTGTAATCTATGTCTTAAAACTGTTTCTATGTCCTCCAAACCCATAACTCTTACACATTTTCCCATATGATTCTACATATATGTTTACAAATACATGTATCTTAATGAAAGAAGTTAGTTGAAGGAGATATTCATTATATACAGTGAAGTTTCGATGATTAAGCATACAGCTATTCCACTGTGCATCTACACTTGTGTTTATCTTATTTTTTTATGTTTTATTTAAATTCCAGTTAGTTAACATACAGTGTAATATAGGTGTTGTATATAAATACTGAATCACTAAATTATACACCTGAGAGTCTTACACATTTTTTAGATTTCAGTTGGCGTTACTTTCTTCTCAGCGGATAGAAGACTTTGGATTTTCATACATTTAGCTCTGATCTTTGGTAGCTGCATATTTTCCCTCATTTGGCATCTACAGATCAGCCATATTACAAATTAAAACTGTGAAATAAGATCTGACAGTCAGATATGATGGTGAAATAATTTATAAATATTGATAGATATTGTAATGACTCCCTGACCTACAATTCCCTGCATTTTGGCTGACTTAACTCATCAAAGGTTTGAAAATTTCTAAGCTATTATTTTTATTTGGTGTACAGAAAAATTCATGAAGAGAAAGCTAAAATTCTGACACCTGTTATGTCAGCATACAATAAAACCAATGTCCATCCATCAACCTTCATTCTCATTGGCATTCCTGGGTTGGAGGCTGCCCACATCTGGATCTCCATCCCCTTTTGTGTGGTATATGTTTTGGCCCTCCTGGGAAACTGTTCTCTTCTGTTTATCATCAAGACAGACACCAGCCTCCATGAGCCAATGTACCTCTTCCTCTGCATGCTGGCTCTGGCTGATCTTATTGTGTGTACTACAGCTGTACCGAAACTTCTTAGTCTTTTCTGGTTCCATGATGGAGAGATTCGTTTTGAAGCCTGCCTCACTCAAGTTTTCCTGATTCACTCTTGTTCCACCATGGAATCTGGCTTCTTCCTGGCCATGGCTTTTGACCGTTATGTAGCCATTTGTAACCCATTAAGACATTCAGCTATTCTGACACATACTGTGATTGGGGGGATGGGCCTAGGTATAGTACTCCGGGGCACAGCACTTCTCAGTCCTCACCCCTTTCTGCTACGTTGGCTTCCCTACTGCAGAACCAATATCATTTCCCACACCTACTGTGAGTTCATGGCCCTCATCAAGATTGCCTGTGCTGAGACAAGAATCCGAAAAGCCTACAGCCTCATTGTTGCCTTCCTTACTGGTGGGGTAGACTTCATATTAATCATTTGTTCTTATGTTCTCATACTTCACACTGTCTTTCACCTCCCATCCAAGGAGGCCCGACTCAAGACCTTGGGCACCTGTGGCTCCCATATCTGTGTCATCTTAGTTTCTTATACTCCAGCCTTCTTCTCTTTTCTCACCCACAGGTTTGGGCACCATGTGGCTCCCCATGTCCATATATTTGTGGCCAACATCTATCTTCTGGTCCCACCCATGGTGAACCCTATTATCTATGGGGTAAGGACCAAGAAGATAAGGGACAGATTCCTTAAGTTTTTCAGTTTTTCAAAGCCTTGAGTTATGTCTTTTTTGTTGATGAGTAATATATGAATAAATGTCATCTATCTTAGAATGAATGATTTCTTCATGAGGCTCCTTTTTTAATGGTCAGAGGGCATGGGTTTTTCTGTGGGAAGTAACTCATCCATAAGAATATATTTTATGTTGTAACAATAATTATGTATTATTGAGTATGACTCTTTACTACAATATTAGAATGTTATTTCCTAAAATACAAAAAACAAGCAAACAAAATTTAGAATCATCTGTGGCTAAAAACAAGAGATATTTAAAATTAACATGATATATAATCACATATCCTTGGTTTACCAGTTAAGACTTACTACCAGATTTACAAATTTTCTCTTTTTTTTTCTTGCCCCAGTCATCTCTTCTTGACTAAATGTCCTTCTTTCTCAAGTACATACCTCACCACTTTGTTAATGAGAGTTTTTTGATGCTAACTTCTGTGTTCTGTGTATAATGATTTCTTTATGTCTTCATGATGATACCTTTTAGCTACACAGTTCCATTCTCCAGTTATAACATGTCCTTAGCCTTTTGAAGACATTATCCTACAGTCTTCTAGAATCTATCATTCCTTTGAAGAAAACTGTTGTTGACCAAATTGTCATTAATTTGTAGGTAATTATCTTTTCTCTGACTGTCATTAGATCCTATTGATTTCTTGGGTGTTCTGTAGTTTCACATAGGTAAATTTCAAAGGTATTATACAAGTGATAAAAGATTACATACGCTGTGATTCTGTTTAAATGAAACTCTAGGGAAGGAAAAGTAGTGTGGAGGTAGCAGGCATCCATGTTTTAAGGTCCTGTAGGTGATTCTTAAATGCAGCTAAAACTGAGCTGTGGCTGTGTAAGTTGGGGAACAGAGACATTAGTTGACCACAGGGGGAGTATTTCAGTCAAGTACTTCACCTTTCAAGCTAAATTGTGAAAAGAATCAACATTTGCTAAGCATTTACTAGATTCTAATCTATAAATATAATAAACATAATACATAACCTCCACAATATATTGTAGAATAAATTATCATAAATACTCCTATGATAAGTAATGCAACAAACTCATATTCAATGGCTAGTTTAGAGGTGCTAGGATTAGAAGTCTGTCTAGCACTAATGCTGTAATTTTCTTATAATCTCACAATGGTTCCATATACACCCAAATCACTCAATGGGACTCCTAGGAACACAGCTTCTCACAGGTGAGCTGTCATAATTGTTGCTACTGGTCATTGCATTCTTCATAACCACACTCAGTTTAGATCCATTTAGCTGTTGTTTACTTGTGGAACAGAATTCACTGGGGCTATAGGAATGACTAAGGCAAAGTATGTAAACAGTTTCAGACTCTCAGAGGTACACAGAATCAATGTACCCTTTCTTTCCATATGATTCCTAAAAAGATTGAGATTGAAGAAGGATGTGGCAGATGTGAGTTGAAAATATCATCTTTCTTAGTAAGGAAGTCTATTCTAGAGGACCACGTGTGGTACAAGAGTAGTGAGCACTTTAACTAAACCCCAGAGTTAGACATACAGTCCTAATCAGAACAGGAAGACTTACTACATGGAGGAGCACCAGAGAACACAGGACTGCCTTAGAAAGTCTCACTACCAGGAACTGTGTATGTTTGGGTCGGGGAGGCACAGGGAGAAGGGTCTTAATTATACTCACTCAATTTATTCCTACTGAATTCTCAAATGTACAGCTTCTCCCTAGCACATAGTGAATAAGGGTAAAAAAGAATGGGCTTTATGATACATGAACATAAAGAATCGGCTAGAAATATTTTGTTCCTATAGTCTGATATAGTTGATTCAGATGTAATAAACATTTACTTTCAGTATAATAATGTGTAACACTTTTAAAATGTGTGCATTCTCATAGTCAGCCCTGAGTTCTTTATATATATCAACCCATTAAATTCTCATGCAAACTAAAAATGATTTTTAGGATTAATATCTACATTTTACAAATAAGAAAACTGAGAAATGGAGAAATCAGTTGACTTTCTCATAGTCATAGAGATGGTTAAAAATGGAGACAGAATTTGAACCTAGGAAGTTTGACACCAGGTTTATATTCTCAAACACTACTCTATACTTAGTTACATATTAACATTTACACCCTGATATATCAATGTGACAAGTGCTACAATAGAATTAGAAAGGAGATATATAATCAGCCTAGGCTAGGGATTATAGAAAGTCAAGAAGAGTTCCAGAAGATAGGACATCAGGAACATCATGTAGGCAGGTAGGCAGCTAAGCAAATTTCCTGTGGATTAGGTCAACTTAAGTAGGTAGTGTGTGGAGTGTGTGTGGGGTGTGTGTGTGTGTGTGTGTGTGTGTGTGTGTGTGTGTGTTGGACATTAGAGTAGTATCCAGTTTTGCATTAGCCAATTCTGCATTCATTTCACTTTCTAAGTTTATCCCATTTTCTCCATCTAACAGTCACCCAATTTGATCATTAACCAAGTTCCAACTTTCTAGAATGATAGTTTTCAAAATTTAGCTTGAACCATCTTGAAAATATATATTGCTTAGGCCCTTTCTAAAACTGTTAAACTCAAAATGTCCGTGGTGTATCCCATTTAAAAAATCTCATTTACTTGTCATCAATAATTCTGTATATTTATAATTCAGTGATCCAATGTCCTTGCCACCATTGTAGGATGCTGAGAATAAACACACAGATATCCTACTCAGAGAATGTGGCATGAGTTAAAATTCCTACAAAGTTTTATAGTTCTTACTTAGGATACAAAAGATTGGAAAGAATGTCACTTAAAACATTATGACAAAAAAACCATGTGGTGTATAACCAAAAAAAACCACAATTTTCTTGGACCTGTCAGAAAGTTTAAATCACAGTGTGAATAACTAATCCAAAATTTAAGGAAAGATAAGTAACTCCAAAAAAGAGATGGAACATGATCCTGTGCTTACTAGGGGCATGTGTCAGATACTGTACAAGCCACGATAAAGAATTTCTTAAAATTTAAACCAAATTATTCACAGCTGAGTATAAACCTATATGAAAATACAGAATATCTGGGAGTAATATATATATGACACAAAGAGGAATTCACACTTACTCATGTTTTTCTACTTAGACCTAGACCAGATACTCATAAGAAAGTCTGAGTGCAGAACTAGACCTTCATCATGGACCAGGCCTGGTGGAGGGGGATAGCTGTCACTGTAAGATGGGAAAGACCCCTCACTCAGGTTCTCTTCCCTAAGGAACAAAAGCCTTCACTTGGAGGAAGAGCACAAGTGGAGACCCATTGCTGCTGAGCCAAAGGAGCAAAAACAAACTATAACCCAGGGTGAGACAAGTTTCTTAGACATGTCCTACAGTGCTAGGCAAGGGACAGAATCACTGAGAACATTTCATTTTCAAGACTTGGGAACATACTACCTGCCTAAGACAGGCTAAACCAGCCCAGATGGTATTGTAATTTCCTCTGGCTCTTACCACCAGATTAGCAGGGTTCGAGGAACAAGTAACAGTGCTCTACACCTGAGAGAGCATGCAGGACATGGAAAGTGGCCTTATTGCAGCACAGGAAATAATAGAAGATCTAACATTGACAATGGGGTGAACATCAAGAAAAACCTAACTCATCAGCCACACCCTGAATACAGGGTAAAGTTAGAGGAATGTGATGCATTTACTGAGGACATTCAAAGCAAAAGCATGAAGAATTCAATGACCTGAATAGTCCTTTACCTATGAAATAAGTTGAATCTGTACTTAGCAACCTTCAACACAGAAGACTTCAGGCCCAGGTGACTACATTGGTGGATTTAGCTATTTAAAGGCTAAGTACCAATTTTCCAAAAACTAGCCAAAACACATATAAACAGATTGAACTCCAATAAAATCATTGAAGATACAATTGAGGCCACATCATTAAAATCCACTTCATAAGTAGAATAAATAGATAGGGGATGAGTTCAGTGTCGCACCAAGTTTCCAGGAACAGCCACTTGTGCTTATAAATTATACAGCATAACTGATGGTTTCAAATTCAGGATGTGATGTCAATTAATATAAACTCCCTCTAAGAATTTATGACAGGACTCTTCCATTATAATAAATATAAGTAGGATTTTTTTTTCTAAAGTTTATGCTATGGAATATTAGTGTTGTATTTTGGTCAAAGGAGCAATCTGAAGCCAATATCATCTTAAAGTTTCAAATGGATATTTGTTAGTTAAAAGATCTGACAAATCCTGCAGTAAAAGCATAGCTAAAAATTTAGTTTTACTGGTTAAAATTTACAAACATATTTCTCCTGACTTCTTTCTACAAATAATGTCAATAATACCACCTAGAACTAGAAAACTGAGTAATGTCATATGGCACAAGAGTACACAAGTACACACTTGGCTAATACTGGACTTGGAACATCGCTAAAATTTCCTGCTTTCCATGAGAGAGAAACTCCTCTGTGAAGTGTCGCAAGACACAGAAACAGAACTGTTTGAAAAACAATTGTTTGTTTGAAAAAAACAGATCAATAAACTAGGCTCTATAAATATTCATCCCTCAAAAAGGAACACAATGCAGCTTTAAAACAAAAAAAGACTATGAATTTTCCAAGATTACCAGGTTTTTACAATTCTGTTCATGGTAGAACATCTCTACTTTTCTCACATGATTATCATAGTCACAGGATCAATTTCAGAAAGAATAACATTCTTTCTGAGAGGGAGGTCAGGCATATGGGAAGTGTTTAATCATCTATTATTTTGGAAACCAGCATAATAAGGGCAATGTACTATCTTTGTTTAAATTAGGATATAAGGGAATTTATGGGTTTTATTATAATTATTTGTGTGGTGTCTTCTTTTTGGAGGGTTGGTTTTACTTCAAAATGATGTTAACTGCAGAATGTGATGTGTTCAGTCCTAATGAAAGCAGAACAAAGTGTTTGTTCTCTTCCACGTGGGGAAACTGAATTATTTCCATACAGTGGAAAGTTATTAAGACACTTTTATTCATGCATTTGACATGGGTCCTGCCTTCCATTTTCTGGGTTTGGGAAGGAGACTCACAGGTCTCCCCTGAGAGGGGCCTGCATAATTTTGTTCTTTTTCCATTCTGAACAAAGAATTAGTGCTGCTCCCCTCCTTAATTTGATTCTCTACAAGAGTTATGTTGCTTTTTTGGAAAAGAGTTTCAGCACCTGTTCTCTAATCTGTTTAGTTCTGACTCCATAGATTACAGGGTTCAGAGCAGGTGGAATGACTACGTAGAAATTAGCCAAAAGGATGTGGATATAGCGAGGAATATTCCGGCCAAACCTGTGGGTCATAAATGAAAAAAACGCAGGACTGTAGAAAGCCAACATGACACACACGTGAGAGCCACAGGTACTCAGTGCTTTGAGCCGGGCATCGTGGGAAGGCAGTCGAAAGACAGCACGAAGGATCTGGACATAGGAAATGACAATAGCTATGATGTCCAACACTAGGATAGAGATGGCACATAAGCCATAGATGATGTTGACCCTGATGCTGGCACAGGACAGTCGGGCAATGCCCATGTGCTCACAGTAAGTGTGAGGAATAATTTGGTGTCCACAAAATGGTAACCGTAGGATGAGTAGAACAAAGGGTATGGCGAAAGACAAAGGTCTCAGTAGGATTATCATTGCAATGATGACTACCACCTTGTTTGTCAACACCAGTGTATACTGAAGAGGGTTACAGATGGCCACATAGCGATCATAGGCCATGGCCACGAGCACCGCCGACTCCATGCCAGTGCAGAGGTGGATAAAGAACATCTGGATGAGACATCCCTCAAAGGAGATTTCTCTCAGGTTGAACCAGAAGATTCCAAGCATCTTGGGGATGGTGGATGTGGACAGGCCCAGGTCTATAAATGACAGAATGGCCAGGAAGTAGAACATGGGCTGGTGGAGGCTTCTCTCAGTCTCAATCACAGAAAGTATGCTGATATTCCCAAGAACAGCTGTCAGGTACACAGCAAAGAAAGGGAAACCAATCCAGATATGTATATGTTCCATCCCAGGGATCCCCAGAAGGAAGAAAGAGTAGGGATGAAATAGGGTGGTATTAAGTGAGGCCATCTTCCTGGGATATTTTTATAGTGAAAGATATTATAGATCAAGTACCTCCCATTCACTGAATAAGCCTCCTCCTTGCTTAGCACACAGAGAAAATGAAGGAATTGGTGAAACATTTATTGTATCTACCCATCATTGAGACCTGAAAGTGTACAAAATTGAATGGTAAAATGAAGCCACATGATTTCAGTGTACATCATCATATCCATTCAATTAAATTGAATATTTTTATTCAGCCAAAATTTACTGAGTACCTAACATTGATGTGTCAAGTTATGTGCTAAGACTGATAGCAAAAGATGAGTTAGAGAAGGTTCTTTTTTTGATGGAACTTAAATTTTTAGTGGTTAAAACAGTTATGCAAATGAACCATTTGAATTAAGAAAATAAGTGGCAAGATAAAAATTTTCCCTTGCTTCTTAGGTGCACAAAATATTTCCTGAAAATTATTTAGTATTTTATAGAAAAATTATTTGATGCATGACTATATACATTATGTACAAGGTAGGAACATAAACATAAACACAATGACAACCATTATGATTCTGCATGTATCACATTTCTGAGCTGAACATATATAATGTGTCTTCAAGGAAACTTCAAGTGCACCAAACCAGAAATTTCTAAGACAATTTTGGATCTATGTAGGCTTCTCACCGTTTAAGTCCCCAAAAAACTTTTTCATGCTGTAGTCATCTTCTGATCTCTCCTTTCTTGCTGGTACCAATATCTGAGAATAAATCTGCCTTGAGGTTTTATCAAGAAGCCATATCAAACTTCATTTCAAGATAATCCTCTTAAACTGGGTCTGCTTAGAAAAATATTCACATATTCCTCTTTATTTCTGTTCTGATGATAGGTAAATAGAGTCTTGCCCTTTAAGTGCCTTCCTGCTGATGTCTGTCCAGAAAGAAACACAGATCTATGCATGGGCACAGAAACATTATTGTACAGTTTTATAAAATATAACAAAATTCACAAATATAGTGAATTAATGTACACACACCACTCCTGGAAACCAAATCCATCATTTATCTGACTATATAATTTATTACAATATATATGCCTTAATAACTCTAAGCACATTGTGATTAAAACCTCTTGCCTTCTTTTTCTTACACACCCATATGGATAGATGATAGATAAATAAATTATAGATTATGATAGATAGATAGATAGATAGATAGATAGATAGATAGATAGATAGACAGACAGATGTCTGCACACACAGAGAGAAGGTCTGGAACTCAGTAGAAGTAAGAATTACAATTTTAAGAAGTTACCACCAGCAGAAAACTAGATCTAATCCATACCACTAGCAGGCTATCTCATTACTGACATGACAAGTTTGAAAGAACCTGGAGGGTTGAGGTAAATTTATTATTGTTATAGATCACCTTTGATGTACTCCACTCCCTATAGATAGGATTAGGCCTTTCCCTTGTTCCTCTGCTCAATATTCCTTGAGACCGCTAAGCCCCATGCAAATGAGAAACAAGCTACAAACTACATTAGCCAGACTAACTGTATTAGAAAAGTGTGTCTTGGGATGGAGGCGTGTGTGTGTGTGTATGTGTGTGTGTCTATGTGTTGGAAGGGTGCATTGCAACTTGGGTCTTGGGCAAATTGCTAAAGAAATCCTACAAAGAAGAGTTTGATCACAGGTACAGGGAGGAGACAGTTAAGTGTGTTTCACTAATTTGTAATTGGTGAGAGATCATTTCTGAATAGGTTAAGGTAAGTTCAATTATTATTCTCCCTCTATGTCAAAAATGCACTCAGGATGGGGACATTTATCCAACCTCTAAGTTAGATTAGAAGGGATTGAAGGAGAGATAACAGTGAGCAAGAATCGGAACACAGGAAAAGAAAGAACCTTGATAGATCAGTAATTAGATAGGCTCCAGGTCAGTGAAGAGCTCTCTGCACAAAAAGAATGGCAGAGGTGTCAAAAGATGTCGGAGCTGCATGCAGAGATAGTATAAGGGTGTATTAGAAATAAAAGGAGCAGTTGCTTGTGTGCACATAGAGATTATGCCAACACATTCCTACAGTCAGTTCCCTTATCCCCTGCCTTCAGTCAGCAAGTTTTTCTACTCCCCCCATCCCATCATCTACCGCTCTTTTTCTTGTTCTCAGCTGGATACAGATAAGGATCCATACCTCCAAAGCATTGCTTTCTAGCAAGGACTCCTGCAGAAGTTAGCAAATCTCCCCTAGCAACCTTCTGAACTCCTTTTGCTTTGGTGGGAGGATTTTTTATTCTGTGGCCAAACCTCTAGAGGGGAACTTTGTCTGCATTGGGGTTCCCTAGCGAGAGTGGAGGCAAGAAAGCTCTGAGATCTGGATTAACTCCTTTTCTAGTGGAACAGAATATACCAGACTCCAATAGACCATGTCCTGATTCTGGACCTGACTCCCAAATCTAAGATTAGCATATTTTCAATGGGATTATTATTATTATTAAATATTATTATTATTTTGGTCTTGTAATTTTTTTTAACATTTTTTCCGACAGGGTTCCTGGAATCAGTTTTAAGCTATTACTTTTGAAATCCTCAAAGGGAGGGAGTGGCTTGTCCAGGCTCCAAATATAAAAGCTAATGATCATATTAAGGCTGGGTATATCTTCTTAGTATCATGCAACTACCACATTGAGTCAAAATTTATTATAATTGAAGTGCTAATAAGTAGAAAAGTACAATAAAATTGCATCATAATGACTCAGTATTTAGCATAATTGCACTATCCTGAAGTGAGGAAATGCATACAGTTTTGAATCGTACAGAAACCTATCATGTCATCCCAGTGGAGGTTTCCCACCAGTAATGGAAAGCAGGAATAAAAATCCAGAAGGCAGAGGCTAGTCATTTTATCACTCCTTTCCTGACTACTTATTTAAAGCCATGTATGAACTGCCTTATCCTTTCAATCTCCATTTTGAAACCTGTAAAATGGGGACATTTGTCAAACGAGTTTCACTGTCCTATAGTCCAAACATGATATGAGGTTATCAACCCTTTTAGCAATGAAGAGACAGAAACAGAAAAGAAAGAGTAAGTAGTTCACATGGGGGGACAGAGTTGAGTGTTTAAGCTTCCATTCTAGAGGGTTTTCTATGAGTAACAGGAACTGACCTTGGACATTCAGATGGATACATCAGTTTTATCATTCATTCACTGATGAATTGAAACAACTAGGCACCGACCATCTACTATGTGTCAGGCGCCATTTTAGGCACTGCCTGTACAGTAGTAAACAGCACGGGGAGTGAAAGACAAGAAACAGAATTAAAAATTACATAAATGACGAAAATGAACTGTGTTGAAACATAAAGCTGGGAAGTAGGAGAGGATGCTGATGGTGAGAGTTAGTCATTCTAAGTAACATTGTCAGGAATGTGACTCTTAGGTAAGGGTAAGGGAAGGTGGAGCAAGCCATGTGGAATCTGGAATGGGGTGATGGCTGGGGGAAAGCTTTCCAGGCAGAGGGAACAGCAAATGCAAAGACACTGAAGCTGAAGCATGTTGGGTGTCATCAAGGAAAATGCAACTTTCACAGAATCCGAGTCTCAGAGATGTGGGCAACATTAAGCCCTCTCAGACTTCCACACCCTTACAAGTCAGAAGGTCATCATTCAACAAAATAAATACCGAAGGAGATCCCCGTACAGTGGCTGGTAGTTAGGATAGTTCATGACTACTCTTCCAGTCAAGGAGCCAAATTTAAATAAACTCAATTACTTGTTTGATTTGTTTTGTTTTGTATAGCAAATCATGGCAACAGAAAAAAAGGAAAAAGATAAAAAAACAAACATGTTACTAGAATATCAATAGTTAACTTTTCTTTTAATTGACTGATAATATGTAAATATATTTGCATGCCTTCTCATTCTTTCTTCTACCAAATTATGGTAATCACTACAGGATATTTAAAGATCTCAAATACACACACACAAAAAACAGAAAATGGGTGTTTTATTCCTTCAACCAGTTATCAGTCAGATTAGATGAAAAAAGAACAGCAACACATGCACAGGAAAAATGGGGGTGGGTTTTTTTTATGTCAACTCACTATTTGTATACATTAAGAAAATCTAGCAGTCGGTAGGGAGTGAGAGTCACCTGCACAAAGTTTCAAATATTGCTTTAGTGCTCCCCTGGACCAGTGCCTTTGTGGCCATGCTAATTTCAGTACAATTATCATCACTGTGTAAGTGATACATTTTTACTCTTTGAAATTTTTGGAATGTGTACCTTGACTTTGATAGTAATTTGATAGTGATTAATTATTTCTCTAAGATTACAATTTTAAAAATCTATTCAACATACCAGATGCCCCACAAATATGAAGTTTTATGTTTCTTTAATTTTTGAAATTATCATCATGTTTTTCAAATATTTCACCTCTTCATTCATTATTTCCCTGCTTCTAAAATTCATTATGTATGTTTTTGGCAATTCTACATTAATCTTCCAATATACCATTTTTTTCATTTTCTTACATTCATTAGTGATAATTTCATCATTGCTTTATGACCTCTTATGTACAGTTTTTATATGTGTGTTGGTGTGTGTGTTATAAATGATATTCAGTAATCTTGTGTGCAGTTTCATCCATATTGGTTAGATCAACTATATTAAAATGTCTTTTTTTTCTCCAAATAGTCTATATAGGATTTTAATTTTGTGGAGGTTGGATTTGTTTCCTACTGCTGCCATAATAAATTGTCACAAGTTTAATGGCTTAAAACAACACAAATTTATTACTTTACAATTCTATAGGTTATAAATTTAAAATATATCACTAAAATCAAGATGTCAGCTAAAATCAGGATGTCAGCAGGGTAGCTTTCTTTTCTGGAAGCTTTAGAGGTGAATCCTTTGTCTTGACTTTTCCAGCTTCCAGAGGATGCCCATATTCCTTGACCATGTGCCTCCCTCAGTCTTCAAGGCTGGCAATGGCTGATGTCAGCCCATTTGGGTTGTTGTAACAGAATACCATAGATTGGGTGGGCTATATACAGCAGAAACTTGAAGTCCAAGATCAAGGTGCAGGCAGATTCAGTCTGCACTGAGAAGCTTCCTGATTCCCAGATGGGTTGCTATATCCTCACATGACAGAAGGGGGGAAGGAGCACTTTGGGGTATCTTCCAAAAGGATTTTAATTCCACTCCGTTCCATTATTAAGCTCCATCTTCATGACCTTATCCCCTCTGAGAGGCCCTGCCTCCAAATACCATCACATTGGGGTTTAGATTTCAGAATATGAATTTGGAGGGAGGCACATTGTCTATAGCAGCTAGTCAAGGGTTTCTCACGTCTTTATTTTTTCTAATTTCATTTATTTGAGAGATCACAAGAAAGATAAAGTACAGGTGGAAGGGGAGGGACAGAGGGAAGGAGAGAAGCAGACTCCCCTCTGACCAGGGAGCCTGATGTGTGGCTTGATCACAGAACCCTGAGATCATGAACTGTGGCAAAGACAGATGCATAATCAACTGAGCTGCCCAGGCACCCCAAAGGTTTCTCACAACTTACCTTTAGATGTTAGATTTCTGCTGCCTCTCATTTCTACCTTTAAAGACCATTGTGATTACCTTGAACCTATCTAGATGACCTAGAATAAAGTCTCAGATTTAAGGTCTGGTTAATAGCAATATAAATTCACCTTTATTCTGCAAGCTAACCTACCCACAGTTTCCTAGGACCAGGATGTGAATACCTTTGGGGGAGATGGGCCTTTTCTCTGCCTATTACCAAGGTTGTTTCATAAAATCTGTCTGCAAACTGTATTATTGAATCTCCTATGTTTCTTCTTGTTTTATTACTAATGTTTTTGTTTTATGTCACATCTATTTGCTTCTTTCTGAACTTTGTTATGTTAATGCCAAACATTTTGTGTAAAAATAATGTAGAAATAATCTGAAGCCTAAGATAATGCTACATAAAGTTATTTCAGTCCAGAGATTTCATATTTACTTCTGGCAGGTAACTATGAGCACTAAAAGTCTCAAGTCAAGAGGCTAAGAAAAGTAGTGTAGAAAAGAAATCATGACAGTGATGAAGGGACTAAATTAAAATACTTTGGAAAAAAGCACATGTCTTCTAACAATATTAATAACAAAAGAACATGTTGATGAATTAGATGGGGTAGAAATATTTGAATAACTGAAGACAATGTTTAGTTTTAAATTTGACCAACTGTACAAGAAGAGTTACATTTACTAAGATGGAAATATTAAGGCAGTTGTCAAGAATTCCTTCTTGGCCGTGTGACCTTTGCTGTGCCTTTTAGGCATATAAGCAGAGATACCTAGTAGACAGTTTGCTCTCTCATGGTGGAGATCAGCAGAGAAGTAAGATTTGGAGAGGTACTGTGGAGTTTCCAATGTATATATAGTCTTTAAAGCCAATCACTGAATAAAATATCTTTAACAAGAATATAGTTATAGGAAAGAAATTAAAGCAGAAGTATTCATGACAACATTTAGAAGTCAGGCAGTAGAGGAGAACATAACAAATATTAAAAAGATCATGTAGTGAGGGGGGAGAAAACAAAAACATGTAAGAGTAGTTTCAGAAAAAAATGTACATAAGGAAAATTACTTTCAAATGAGAGACTGGCCCATTTCCCATGCTGCTGAAAGCTGTCGTATGAGGGCGGAGTTTGTTTGGGTTGTGTAACTAGAGATCATTAACTTGACTAGAGGTTTTTCAGCTTCAGCAAGGTCCTGGGGGTAATGCCAGTCTAAAGAGATGGGGTGAGGTGAGGAAAGACAGATTATACACCTTGCTGTTCTCTCATGTCTTTTTTCATCTATTTTTAGAGAATTCCAATGGATACATGGTCTTTGGGGGATGACAGTATTCACGCACTTGCTTTCAGGCTTTGTCTCCAGAAACATGTACACATTCCTAGATCCAAGTTCTAGGATTCAACTCTCACTGTCGGAATTTCCACTTTTGTCTCACTTTGTTGTAAGATCCTGGGCTCAGTGTCTGATCACGGACACGTCTGCTATTCACTTCCACTTTATCTGGTGCTCAAGTTCTCTTGGCAGGAATGTCTCAGTCTGCCAGTGTAGTTGGTTAGCTGCCATAAAGTTAGAATACTGTCCCTCTGTGTCAAAGTTCCAAAACGTACCTGATGATCTGATTAGCTCCCTTTTCTTCCCTCATAACTGGGTTCCAAGAGCTGCCTAAGGTAGCAGTCTGGCCACTGAGATTCTCACAACTCTCCTCATTCACTTCCCTCTGTGCCTACCAAAAGCTTTTCCTTTTGAGACCTGCTCTCTCAGTTTTCTTCCAAACCTATATTTTTTTTGAAAAATGCCCATGAAGAGTGAAAAGATAACACATGTTCAGGTAAAACGTGGAGGAACTGATAAAGTGTATCCACCACTCTATTTTTAGCATGTGATGGAGGTCCCCACAGTGCAGAAGTGTGGGCGGTTTCTGAACACAGAGTTAAAATATTTCAATGGAAGTGGTAGAAGCTTTAGAAGCAGGGGTTGGATTCTAATCATAACCGTTCTTTCATTTTCTCAGTGACATTTCTAAACCTGGGAAGTACAAGATCAAGGTGCCAGCACATTTGGTTCCTGGTGAGAGCTCTCTTTCTGGCTTGCAGATGTCTGCTTTGGCCTCTTTTCTTCTTATAAAGCCATTATTCCCATCATGAAGGCCCCACCCTCAGAACTTTATCTAACCCTAATTGCCTCCAAAGACCCATCTTCAAGCACTATGACATTGGAGTTTACAGCTTCAACTTGTATGAATTTGGAAGGGCAAGGGGAGGGCAAACGCATTCAGTCCATAACAGCACCCTAAATGTGCAGGTGTGTCTGAGCCAGTGCATTAACTAGCGAAAGCTGCATAACTTGAGAAACCCAGCACAAAGTGAAGGTGCTTGACCTTTAGTTACAAATATAGGGAAAAACATGGCTTTTCTTTTTCTTCCATGGTCTCTCTTTTAACCAGTAATGGTGTTTTCCATTTTCTCTTTCATCTTGCTCTCTTTGAAGCATGGGAATATCCTATAGGGAAGTGAAAACATGCACAGGAGCACAGGATTGCTGTCCTGTGAATTGGATCACTGGTTACAGGTGTGGCTAGGATCAGGGTCAGGAGCATGCCAATGGCAAAAGGCAGAGACAATTTCTGAGCAAGGACAGGGTAGCAATTAACCCAGCAACCATCCTGGGAATATATGCAGAGGGTAAAGTGTACAGTGTACAAGTCGGGTTCCAAACCTCAACACCTGCCCCATTTTCATAAAAGATTTCAATTACAGAGCATAAATGCAAAGATATTTTTTTTTTAAAAATTCAAGGCAACATTAAACTCTAAGTATGACAGAGATTAAATCCCAAGTGTAGGGCCCCCTTTTGAAGGCAGGGTCCTGAGTACTGCAGTGGTCACACACCCATGAAGAGACTAATGGCATTAACTAAGCCTCTACAGGTCTAACTTTTGAGATATATTGGTTCATTACTAGGGAAAAAAAGCAATCAAAAGGACTTGTAGGGACCATACCTACACCAGTCAAGTCTTTATTTTTCATAGAATAAGTAGATTGATGTGAAACACCTAAGACACAATATTAGCATCTGCTTAAGGTTATTGATTTACAGGCTTACAGGGGGTTGCATTACAAAATTTTATGTTAATTTTGCCTTCTGGATGTAACTCAAAATTTAATCCCAATCAATAAAAAGAACTCAGAGAGTACATGATTACATTTGAGATTATCTATGTGAGAGAAGTAGGTTGGTGCAATAAAACAGAGGGAGAAACTGAAAAATAAATGGGAAACAAAATTATGAGGTTTAATTATCTGACTCATGTCACTTACCTAAGAAAAATGATAAAACTACGAGTAGAATAGCAATGATCTGACTTGAGAGCCTGGCTCTTGAACACCAAATTATACTGTCCCCCAAAGTGATGATCTGGAATGGTGAAAGAATGAGCGTGTCAGTCATCGCATGGATTCCTAACACAGCAAGGAACGAAAAGGTAAATGGATACCAGCAAAGTGACCAAGAAATCTTGCTTTTCTCTGCCTTCATTTCCTTATAAGTCATGGCTTTGTAGTCATGACTTGGGACCAGATTAGAAACTGGACTCCTCAGAGACCTTGTTTTGTTGTTGTTGTTTGTTTGTTTTTACAAAACTGGCTCTAAGGGATTTTATATTGAAACTCCAACCAGGCAAAGAGCAGCAGCCTCATAAGACTTAGCAGGTTGAGACATAACAGAGACAGGATTCCATCCTGGTGCTGTCTGGTGAGTCTCCCAGTTCACAGGTCATCCTTACTTCACAGTGATGGCTGAAAGAAAAGGGAGGGATAGGAAAAAAAGAGACCTGGGAGAAGTGTGGCAAAAAGAAGACTAAGACTAGAGCTTAAAGAATAAGTAGGATCGTATTATGCTTAGGAAATAAGTCAATTGGAGAAAGACAACTATCACATGATCTCCCTGATATGAGGAAGTGGAGATGCAATGCGGATGGGGGTTAAGGTGGTAGGAAAAGAAAAAATTAAACAAGATGGGATCGGGAGGGAGACAAACCAAAAGAGACTCTTAATGTCATAAAACAAACTGAGGGGGGTGGGGGGGGAGAGGGGTTGGGAGAGGGTGGTGGGGTTACATTATATGTTTAAATAAAAAACCTTAAAAAAATAAAAAACAAAACCAAAACTAAAAAAAAAAAAAAAGAACAAGTAGGATCATGGTCAGAAAGGGTCAAATAATTTCTGTAAAATAATATGGCCTTTAGGCTGAATCCATTCAGAGTGCATTTTAGAAAAATCAGTCTGTTCAATATCTAAAGATTGAGAGACAACTGGTATCATTGGAACATGGTTCAAGGTGTTTTAAAAGAACTATCTTATGGGGCGCCTGGGTTGCTCAGTGGATTGAGCCGCTGCCTTCGGCTCGGGTCATGATCTCAGGGTCCTAGGATCGAGCCCCACGTCGGGCTCTCTGCTCTGCGGGGAGCCTGCTTCCTCCTCTCTCTCTGCCTGCCTCTCTGCCTACTTGTGATCTCTGTCAAATAAATAAATAAAAATCTTTAAAAAAATGGTATTGAAAAAAAGAACTATCTTATACTAAAATTAAGGGTTTGGGGCACCTGGATGGTACAGTCAGTTAAGCATCCAACTCTTGATCTCAGCTCAAGTCTTCACCTTAGGGTCATGAGGTCGGGCCCCACTTTGGGCTTCATGCCCAGTGTGGAACCTACTTAAAAAATAAATAAATAAGTACATAAATAATTAAGGATTTCGATTTTAAAGGTTTATTTGCACTTATTGTTTCTATATTCTAGATGAAGGAACTGAGGTATAGCGATTTGACAGTTCTGTAAGCTCAGGCAGCTAACATGTAATACTTGCTTTCCTTAAACTCTAGAGTGAATAAGTCATGAAGCTGGGTTTTAACACAATTAGTCTGAATGCAGAGCTCATTTCTTGAGCACTAGAAAGCAAAGTGCCTTAATCAGCTCAAGAAATGATGACTGCAACTATCCCAATGAGGATGGAGACAATTGTACTCATTTTCATGATATTTTTAGAAATATAATCAACAGTACTTTTTTAATAGGTAGAGAAGAGAAAGGGATGATGCTCCTATTTCTGAATGTGCCCCCTGGTTACATGATAATGACATTTACTGAGATTAGACAATAGGGAAAGTAAGATTAAGTTAAAGCTGGAGTTTGGTAGAGGCAGGGTTGAGGATTCAATTTTAAAAATATTTTTTCTTTAATGTTTTGGCAAAAGAAAAGTCAAAAGTAATTGCAATTGGAATTTGGTCTAAGAATCTGAATTTGATAAAATTTGGAGGCTTTCAGACTTTGATTCAGGATTCCTCATTATAAAGGTAACTATTAAAGGTGCACCTGGGTGGCTCAATGTATTAAGCATCTGCTTTCAGCTCAGGTCATGATCCCAGGATCCTGG
>ML106178.1:8467-59790 GCA_003697995.1 Taxidea taxus jeffersonii
AGGGGGGAGGGGCGGGGAGAGGGAGCAGCAGACTCCCTGCTAAGCAGGGAGCCCCATTTGGGGCTCTATCCCAGGGTCCTGGGATCACGACCTGAGCCGAAGGCAGACACTCAATTGAACCACCCAGGTGCCCGGCTTTTGGTTTGATATAATATTTTAAAACTTAGTTTTTCGTATTTGGTGCTCTTTACTTTTTAACATGGTTAAGCAGGCAGGGACAAGGCCGCCCCTCCCCTTCCTAAAAGGAAACCACCCTTAAGAGGATTTTAAGTCACCCTGGGAGGAGCCCTATAGGCTTTCCTAAGTGGTAGATAGATGACAAAAACCTGATTGGATGACAGGCATGGGGGGAGGGGTAATTAGATTGAAACAGCTTTCCAACCAGCCCCTGAAAACTCCTTAGACTTAGGAACTCTGGTGGCTACCCTCTCCAGTCCCCTCTCTCTTTGGGAGCTTTGAATTATCTGTTTACCATCGCTCAATAAATTTTTCTTTGCTGCCTGCCATTCTATGTCTGGACCAGCTCTTTCATTCTTCCAAGGGGCATGACCCAGAGCCATAGGTGGTAAAGAAAGAAATACTCTAACATTGTCACCTTTATCATCACCTAATTTCTATCCGCATGTTGGTCTCTTTCTGGATTTTTAATTTTCTTACATAGTTCTTCCTGTCTGTGCCTCTGCAAGGATTATACTAAGTTATTTTAATTTTGTATTTTCATCTCCTGTAGGACTAATCTTCTCTCCTACTCTTTTATTTCTGAATTTCCCTGGCCATTCTTACATAATTGATTTTAATAAGAACTTTAGAATCAGCATATGTAACTAGTTAATGAAAAGTTATTCTCCAAACTAGATCTTGGTTTGAATTTCCATTTGTTCTAGGGTTTTTTCTTCTGTCTCCATTAGAGAGTTTAAAACCTTTTTATTTTTTATTTTTTTACAGGTTTTATTTATTTGGGAGAGAAAGAGCATGGGGAGGAGGAAGAGAGGGGAGAAGCAGACTCCACGGAGCAAGGAGCCTGACATGGGCTCTATTCCAGGACACTGGGATCATGACCTGAGCCAGAGAGAGCCACTTAACTGATTGAGTCACCCAGGAGCCCTAAGTTTAAAAACTTTTTAAATGAATCTTGTTTATTAAAGTTTATTTTGCATTCCTATTATCATTGTTAGTGGAGAGAATCTTTTTATATTTTAACTGGCCATTTATTTTTTCCCCCCTTATTTTGCGAACTATCCTGTGTAATTAGAATTTACTACCAAAGGGGCACCTGGGTGACTCAGTGGGTTAAAGCCTCTGCCTTTGGCTCAGGTCATGATCCCAGGGTCCTGGGATTGAGCCCTGCAGCGGGCCTCTGCTCAGTGGGGAGCCTGCTTTCCACCCCCCTATCCCTCCCCCGCCTGCCTCTCTGCCTACTTGTGATCTCTGTCTGTCAAATAATAAATAAAATCTTAAAAAAAAAAAGAATCTGGGGCCCCTGGGTGGCTCAGTGGGTGAAAGCCTCTGCCTTCAGCTCCGGTCATGATCCCAGGGTCCTGGGATCGAGCCCCACGTCGGGCTCTCTGCTTGGCAGGGAGCCTGCTTCCCCCTCTCTCTCTGCCTGCCTCTCTGCCTACTTGTGATCTCTATCTGTCAAATAAATAAATAAAAATCTTAAAAAAAAAAAAAAAGAATCTATTACCAAAGTATTATAGGGGCTATTTTTCTTTTTTTTATTAATTTATAAATGTTGATTTAAAGATGTTACTTATCTGGATACCAATTTGTTCCCTGTTATATGAAGTCTCTCAGTCTGTCACTTATTCTCAGTAGTGCCATTTGATTTTTTTAAAAGTTTAGTTTTTAGGAGCACCTGGGTGGCTCAGTCATTTAAGCATCTGTCTTCCACTCAGGTCATGATCTCAAAGTCCTGGGATTGAGCCCCGGGTCAGGCTCTCTGCTCAGCGGGGAACCTGCTTCTCCCTCTGCCTGCTGCTCCCACTGCCTGTGTGTGTCTCTCTCTCTTTTAAATAAATAAACTCTTTTTTTTTTTTAAGATTTTATTTTTTTATTTGACAGAGATCACAAGTAGGCAGAGAGGCAGGTAGAGGGGGAGGGGGAAGCAGGTTCTCCATCGAGCAGAGAGCCTGATGCGGGGCTGGATCCCAGGACCCTGGGATCATGACCTAAGCCCAAGGCAAAGACTTAACCCACTGAGCCACCCAGGCCCCCCATAAATAAAATCTTTAAATTAAAAAAAAAAAAACAACTTTAGTTTTTAAATATAATAACATTTATCCATCTACCCTTTCCTGGTTAATGCTTTTGGTGTCCTGTTTTAAAAAATATTTTGGGGGCACCTGGCCAGTTCAGTCAGTGGAACATGTGGCTCATGATCTTGGAGTTGTGAGTTCAAGCCCCACACTGGGTGTGGAACCTCCTTAAAATTAAAAAAAAAAAAAGAAAAGAACAAGAAGAAAAAATTTTCTAGCCTAGGCCTGGAAATATTTTTCTTCTATGCATTTTCCCTTAATACTTAAAAATTTAGTTTTTCATATTTAGTGCTTTCCATGTAGAATTGATGTTTACATATGGTTAGAAGTATGATTACATTTTATTTTTTAACATGGTTAAGCCTTTGACCAGCACCAATAATTGAAAATGTACTGCTGACATAGATTAAGTTGTGCAGGTGCATAGGCACCTCTTGGCTTACCGTCTTTATTCTTTCGCTAACCGGTACCCCACTTTAATGATTGTAAGTACTACTTCAGGCTGTGACTCCTCCATTTATTTTCTCCCCAAATTTTCATGGCTTGAAATTGCATAGATTAATTTGGGGGAAAATGGACATTTTTATACCTTTGAGCCTTTCTCGTCATAACATGATGTACTTCTCCATTTATGTAGATTCTAAAATACTTTGAATAAATCTGCGTACGTATCTCTGTAAAGGTCATGAAAATATCTTTTGTTAGAGTAATTCCTGGATATCTTTTTAAAAATTACTACTATAAAATGATGTGGTGGATGCTAGGTGGTCATACCAGTAAGACACAGAACATGTCCACTATCATTTAAATTTGGATGGTTGGCCTGGTCGGTAACTTTTTTTTTTTTAAAGATTTTATTTATTTGTCAGAGAGAGAGAGAGAGCACGCAAGCAGGCAGCAAGCAGGCAGCAAGCAGGCAGCAAGCAGGCAGCAAGCAGGCAGCGGCAGAGAGAAGCAGGCTCCCTGCTGAGCAAGGAGCCTGATGTGGGACTCGATCCCAGGACCTTGGGATCATGACCTGAGCTGAGGGCAGCAGCTTAACCAACTGAGCCACCCAGGCATCCCTGGTAACAGCTTTAATAATGCATCCATGCATCCAGGCCAAACCTAGAGTACAGTGGCCTATCCAGCCTGGGGGAAGCCAGGGCTGTAAGTTAGAGTCGCATAGCCATTGGGCCTCAGCCAGGAGACAGTTACAGAATACTGAGCCCTTCCTCAAGTGCAGTCAGGATTTCAGGGGCTCATCAGGTTTGGAGGGCCATCTTTTGAATTTATGTAATAATTTCAGGCCCATATTTGACTGGAGAGTTATGGCTTGATAATAATCCCTTTTTCTTTAAATTGCTTCATGGGCATACAGGACTAAGAAGACATATTTAGAGTCAGTATAAATACCAATTTTTAATGCTTTTGCCAATTGCGAAGCATAGGTGGGTGCTATTAATCCTGCTTTGGGGACAGACATGTTCACTGACGGGGCTTTGGCCTCAACAGTCTGAGTTAGACTGACTATAGCATACCCAGTGCTTTTGGTTTTTGTTTTTGTTTTTTTTTAACTACCTCTTCCATGAAACTACTGCCATTGGTAAACCAGCTGTCACTTGTAATTTTAATAGGAGTGTCTTAAATCTGGTCAACTCAATAACCTCTAACAGTTACGCTCTGTAGAAGTACAACGGTCAGGTCCTGGCATAAGGGTAGTTGGGTTTGAGGCTTGACAGGTTTCAAGTGTAATTTCAGGCATCTTTGTAAGCATAACCTGGTATTTAAGAAGCTGGCTTCCTATCATCTATCGGTGGCCTTTGGTCTCTAAGGCATTCTGGACTTGATGTGAAGTCATTACAGTCAGGGACTATACCATAGTGAGCTTTGAGGCTCCTTTCACCAGGAAGGTCGCTATATGCCCAGCTACAGCCTTCGTTTGCAACTGTACCCCAACAGACTTGGCTTGTAGATAAATAAGACAACGAGGGACAAAACCATTAAGAAGCTCTTTTTGTTTGAGGTCCAGCCTTAACCATATCCTAATTACAAGGACTCACTGGCAAGTGGGGGAAGACTTATCAAGAGATAAGGGCATTCCCAAGTACATTATCCAATCTAATCATAAAGAAAGTGGGGTCATCCATTATCTCTGTAGGTCCCATAATTATCTCTATGGAGTGGGGTATGCTCTGGCTTTTAGGGGAGGATCTGTTATCCCAGCCACTTAGAATTGGTCAAGGTGATAGTTAAGTCATGCAATCATTGGGGAATCAATCCCGTATTCCAGCTGTTTAAATAATCATGTGCCCATAGGGTCCTGTTATTATCCTCAAAGAATAAAAAGCATGAAGATTGTCCATATGAGCTATTGTGGTAATTTCTTTGTTTACCTCAAGTTGTCTAGCTTAGGTAAATAAACGTTTAAGGACAACCAGATCTAGAATTTAGCATCCACCAAGTTGGGTTATTTAAACATAATTTTTCTTTCTAAAATAACCCTCTTTTCCAGAAATAGCCAAATCAGGAGTAATTTATTTGAAAAACAAATCCAGTTTTAACAAACTTGGCCTAATTATTTACATAAGCTCAGCAAGAATAGTGATTGGTCATATAGCTTTTTTTTTTTTTTTTAAGATTTTATTTATTTGGCAGAGAGAGAGAGAGATCAAGTAGGCAGAGAGGCAGGCAGAGAAAGAAGGGGAAAGAAAGTAGGCTCCCCACTGAGCAGAGAGCCCAATTCGGGGCTTGATCCCAGTTGATCCCAGTACCCTGGGATCATAACCTGAGCTGAAGGCAGAGGCTTAACCCACTGAGCCACCCAGGCGCCCCGATCATATAGCTCTTTTAGAATCTGCTTTGCTGGAACTTTTGTAGGGAATCTCTAGGTTGAACTTTTAGTAGCCTCTTGAAGCCAGAGCCAAGCCAAGTACTTGCCATCAGACATGCCTGCAGCACCTGTACATCTGGGCATATTCCTCTCCCTGAGGCTCCCACACCTGCCAGGAAGAGACATTCATTACTCATCTGGTGAGGCTGCTGGGACCTCGGTAAGTGAGGTATCAGGCCAACAGTTCCAAGGGGCTTTATGGCTCCAGGTTTCATAAAGCCAACCTCAATTCCTTACAGCTGTTTGGGCATATCTGAGTCTGTACATGTCTCTCTCAACTATGACATTCCAGTCATAGCCTTAGTAAAATAACCCATGTTTCCGTGGGTCCTGTTACAGGGAGAACAGAGTCTTATTGGACCTATGCACATGACTAGGATTGTCTTGGAAGAAAGAATACTTACTGAGACCTTTTCAATTAGAGGGTTCAGGTAGAGAGAAGAGTTAAGTGCTTTAATTTGCTTATGACATATTTTCACATTTCTGCAAGTCATGCATGGTATCTTAAAAAATTTCCTTGATCTGGAAGAGTAAACGTTAGAGAACCAACAGTGTTTCAAACAAGGATCACAAAACTATAATTGCCTTTTTAGTTCATTTAGTCTCATGTTACTAGTTCTTGTTCAGTTTGAATGCGGCTTTGGTTAGCCAATCCTCAGCCATTTCAGTTTTAGGATTTTAAAGATATCGAACACCTGTATTTGTCATAAGAGTTCTTTTTTTATGAACTTCCTTGAAGATGAATCTCATTTTATAAGAGAATTAGAACAATTATAAATAGCAAACTAAGAACGGCCATGGTGAAAGAGCTGATGAAAGTTTACGGTACAGCTGCCAAGGAAATCAGGTTATCCTGCGACACACACTTCAATAGCCCAAATAGCGAGTGGTGAGGACCTTATACTAACACGCTAAAACTTTAGGAATTGCATTGTTATTTCTGGAAAGGTTAACAGCATTTACCCAAATGCAACCTAAGGCTTATCATTTGCTTAACTACTTCCGGAATAACTTAGCATACCAAAGAAAAAGGCCTAATGAGTTAAAGAGAATTCATTTACAATTTAAATCTTAGGAAGTTTGTTAAAATCTTAGAAAGTTATAGCACATGCCTGAAGAGTATTACAGATTACAAAAATATTTAATTGACCAAGGTGACAATAAGATATTTGAGAGGCAAATATTTAATACTTAAGCCCTTGGAAAATGCTAGAAAAGTTTACAAGGGGGAAATTACCGAATTTTGTAATTTAAGTAGTTCATAGAGGACACTGATGGAAAACAGTGAAGATAGAAATCCCAGGGGCGCCTGGGTGGCTCAGTGGGTTAAAGCCTCTGCCTTCGGCTCCGGTCATGATCCCAGGGTCCTGGGATCGAGCCCCGCATCGGGCTCTCTGCTCGTCCGGGAGCCTGCTTCCTCCTCTCTCTCTCTGCCTGCCTCTCCACCTACTTGTGATCTCTGTCTGTCAAATAAATAAATAACTAAATAAAATCTTAAAAAAAAAAAAAGATAGAAATCCCATCACGGTCTAAGGGACACTCCAGCACATGTGGTCTTCACAGCCAGCTTCCTGGGAAATGGTCCCTGGTTGGGCTTTAATTCAATCAGGTACTGGTTGCGGCCGGCTCTGAGTGGAGGTCCCACGGCCTGAAGTGGCTAGACCAGACATGTGGAGTGGATCGCATTAGATCAGTCAGGAGGAAACCTCACATGGGCATTTTAAGATTGGCTGGTGTCCGGCGCCTGGGTGGCTCAGTGGGTTAAAGCCTCTGCCTTGGGCTTGGGTCATGTTCCCAGGGTCCTGGGATTGAGCATTGGGCTTTCTGCTCAGCAGGGAGCCGGTTTCCCCCTCTCTCTCTGCCTGCCTCTCTGCCTACTTGTGATCTCTGTCTGTCAAATAAATTGATAAAAATCTTAAAAAAAAAAAAAAAGATTGGCGGGCGTCCTGGTGACTTAGGTGGCTGTGTTGTGCCCGAGACAGATGACTTTGTGTAAGGACAGCAGTAAAAAGAGAGCATCCCAGGACCTTGAGCAGAAGGCAGAGGCTTTACCCACCAGGCCACCCAGGTGCCTCCCCCAACCCCCTGTTGGAGTTTATTTATGGTGATAAGAGGGGGTGTTGGAAGTTAATTTATGGTGATGACTTAGTGCTGATGTGGAGAGGCCAATGCCATTGAAAGAAGAATACTTACATTTTCCAGGAGAAGAGGGCCTGCCGTGCCACTTAGGGCCACAGGAGAAAGAACCTGTTTGGGTCAGGAGGCAGAAAAGAGTGAGGGGAAGGCACAGACCACAGCCTTTCTTGGGGTTTCCCTGGGAAAGTCGCGGCAGGGCAGGGTAAACAGTTTAGGATCAGCTAGGTGGAGTAATCCTGGCAGGCTTTGGGCTATGGGGGTGGTATCTCGTTATCTGGTGTCTGGCTCCTGGGTGATTTATATACAGGTGCTGGTCATCTTGGTTATGAGGCCTGTTCCTAGTTAAGTTGTTTACTGTCTTTAGGCATTAGCTCCTGGAGCAGCAGTCTCTTCCCCAAATCTGGAAGGCCCCCAAGTGCCAGAGCATCAACAATACAGAGATACAATGAATATAGAGACCAGGCGTTAGGGTGAACTGTGAGTTCCTGCTCGCCCTCGTGTTCTTCCTCTTAAGCATGTTCTCAGAGCACAGGGGTGGCCCACTGGTCTCTGAAGAGTGAGAGACAGGAGGAGCAGAGCTGTCTCAGCCGATCCCAGATCCTGAAACGGAGCCAAGGCAGGGGCAGAGCTGCTCACCACCAAGTACCTTTAGGTGTGCAAGCAAGAACACGCGATCCTTATTTTAAAACTCTCCTGAGTTTGAGATGATTTGTTATACAACATTACTGTGGCAATCGCTTACTGATACAATTAGTGCATTTTATACAAGGACACTTTCTAACCTGGTTATTAGTGTACTAGAATGTGATTTGTTTCTAAGTTGAACCATTTTCATTCTAAGAATTGTTGACTCTATATACACAATCATATTGGTTGTGAATGATGACCGTTTTGTTTTTCCACTTCCAGTTATCATTGTTTTCATTTCTGCTTTGTTACCGTGGTTAGACTTCCAGCACAATGTTTAACAGAAGCAATGATTGTAGTCATTCTTGTCTCATTCCTGATTTTGAAAGAATTCAGTTATTAAGTACATTAGTTTTTTTAAGTATATTAGTTTTTAAGTACATTGTTTACTGTAGTTTTTTATAGATTGACATGAAATTACAGCAGATCTCTTCTACTTTCAGTTTTTTTCATGTTAGTGTTAAACTAGCAAATATTTTTTCTGCAGCTGTTGAGATGTTTTTCTCCATTCATTTGTTAATATGGTAAATATATTAGTAGTTTTTCGAAAAGTTAGGCATCTTTGCATTGGTGAGATAAACCAATTTTGCCATGATAAACTAAAAAAAAACCAAAACATTGTTGGATTCAGTTTTTTAATACTGTGTTCAGAAATTCTGCACCCATATTCATAAATGGGATTGACTTTTAACTTTTCTCTCTTGTCCTATTGTCTGGTGGTAGTAAGACTATCCTAACTTCATAAAATGATCTGGCCTGTGTTTCCATTTTTCTTTTGAGAAATTTGCACTATATTAGAGTATCTGTTCCTTGTCATTTGGCAGAATGTTCCCATAAAGCCACTTGGACCTGTTTTTTTTTTTCCTTGTAAGATTTGTAACTTCCGATTTAATTTATTTAATGGTTATAATAGCATACAAGTTGTCTACTTTTCCCCTAAGTTTTAGATTTGCAGGAAAAGTAGTACATAGTGTTCTCTTACTCTCCTTTTTTGATTTATCTTTATTTGTATTTAATTGTTTAAAATAGATTCCAGTTCTACTCCTTCCCACTCCTTTTTTCTATCCCAGAGGTTACCATTTTCTCTTCTTTCTTTTGGCATTTAGACTTCTTTTTGAGTTTTATTTTGTTTTACTTTTAAAGATTTATTTAGTTTGAGAGAGAGGGAGAGAGAGAGAAAGCGAATGTGGGCATGTGGGGGTAGGGGCAGAGGAAGAGAATTCTGAGCAGAACCCCCCCTCCCCCCACCAGCAGGAAGCCCCAGGCAGGGGTCTCAGGGGTCTGAGATCATGACCTTGAGATCATGACCTGAGCTGAAACCGAGAGTCAGATGCTTAACCAAGCTGTCACCCAGGCTTGCCAGCATTTGGACTTCTTCTTTCTACATGAGTACAATTCTGTCTTTTGGTTCATTCATATTTTCTTTACATTCTTTTATAATTTTTTAAAAATATGATCTCATGTAAAAACATCATTTCAATGATGTAAGGTAAGGACACTTATTTTTTCTTCATTGTGTATAGCTAAGTATACCAATATTATGTACTGAATGGCTCTTTCATCCTCTGAAATCTATCTCTGCATTTCCACCAAGCCCATGTCACTCCCAGCTGCTCCTAGCCAGTCACTGAGTGTGGCAGGGACACCATTCCTGGGAGACTTGGGACTCCTTTGAAGGCGACTTTGGCCTGAGGAGTCCTCAACGTCCTCGGTCCACTTGCCTTCTAGCTTCCTTGCCTTTCTCCTCCACTCAAGGCCAGACTTGTGATGTGGGCTGACATATCTTCCAGCCTTTCGTGACTCCTTCCCCCTTTTTCTTCCCTGGGGTTCCCCTAATACATTTCTTGCACATTTAATCTTTTCTTGGTGTATATTCCTTGAAGGGCCCACAGTAACATACATGTAGTGAGAGGTGTACATGTGTTAGGACAAGAGTCACATAGATGCCAGAAAACCTCCAGGCAGGTCTGGGGATCTTCCAAGGGGACGCCCCAGGAAAGAACGTCAGGTCGTAGAGTTTCCCATGGTGCAGGACAGAAACTTGCCACCATGCAAGGCAGCACCATCTAGCATAGAAACGTGGAAATGTTGGTGTGGCCTCTTTAGACACTGTGCCTCAAGACATCCTCTCTGGCCTCTTGTGGCTCAGAGTATCAACACATCCCCCATGCTCTTTCATCTATCCCAAAGCGAATTGTTTGTTAAGGTGGTATAGGCCTCAGCAATGGCCGTGGAGGACCAATGCATCCCCTTGGTCAATGGACTCTTTAGTAACCAAAGTGGCTCCTTCGAAATGTCATGATTACATGTGCCTTATAATTCCTATTTAGCAGTACTGCCCTCTGGATTGGTAACTAATTGTATCTGGCAGCGATCTTAGTTGCAAGCAACAGGGACTGATTTACACAGAAAAAGGAACATATTCATATGATTATAAGTAGTAACAATAGCTAACATTTATTAAACATTTACACTTTGCCAAGCATTCCTTGAAATTCTTTGTGTATGGAACTCACACAATCCTTTTCACAAATTTCAGAACAACAGAGTAGTCCCTCTGGGACTGAGTCAGTGATTAACTGCACATTTTGGGTGGGGGGATGGCTCAGAGAAGTTAAGGAACTTCCCCCAGTCGCTCATGGCTGATAAAGCCAGGGTTTAAACCCCTGCGGGTGGGCCCAAGAGATTCTCTGCTGCCCATTCTGTGGAACTGGGGGTAGAAGCGTTGTGCAAGTTAGTGGGGGAAAGACTGAAAGACAAGGACTGAACGATATTAAATCAGGAACAATATTCCATACAGACGATGTGGTCAAGACACTGGGAGAAGCCACGAGATTTGCCCTGCTTACAGCCCTGACGCTGACATCGGCCCCTTCCCCAGAATGGCCACCACGGCCACCACTCACTCATCAATCGGGCTTTCAGCTTCTTCACTGCAGTTTTATGATTCAGAATGTAAATGCATCTGATCAGCAGAACCGAGTCCATGTGCCCCTACCAAGCTGGAAGGGAGTCTGAGGAATATTCTGGAACTTCGGTAGTGGGATAGAGACTGCTTCATAAGATGAGGGCCTCCTTGTGTGTAAAGAGGAATTCAAATCCTGGGTAGCCAAAACTCATGGCAATGTTACTAGACAGAGGTTTGACTTTTCTTGCTCCCTTATCTGAAAGGGACTTTTTGCCTTGTTCTTACTCCATCATCATTTACCAGGTGTTTTGGAGGTGACCCAATTTCTCCCTCTATGGGTTGGTGCATAATGAACTACATCTTAAACTTTCAGGGAAGAACATAGATCCCTAAGACATCTGGAATTCACTGGAGTATAGTGACTGGATATAGTCCTCCTCTGCTGCTTCCCCGTGGAGAAGAGGGTAAGTCTCTTAGGCCGCTTTTGCATCATGACAAATTACCTTCAGAGGCAGTGGTGGGTCACAGTCATCACTGATTAACCAGTGATTCTGTAGGTCAGCAATGTGCGCTGGATCCCGAGGAGAGTTCCTCCCGCCTTGGCTGGGCTCGCTCAAGGTTCCTTGGTCTTCCTCCAGTTTGGGAGCCTTGTAGTCCATGGTGCCTCACATTTCTAGCTGCTGACTGGGGTCAATGGGGCAAAGTGGTTGTGTGTCTCTCTCCATCTGGCTCAGTTACATGGCGTACGAGAGGGTAAGCTTCAGTATGCAAGCACCTCTCCACACACACACACACACACACACACACACGCACGCACATGCTCGCGCGCACGCAGGAATATTACTCAGCCGTAAAAAATGAAATTTTGCCACTTGCAATGACATGGATAGAACTAGAGGGTATGATGCTAAGTGATATGTCAGTCAGAGAAAGAAAATTACCATACAATTTCACTCACATGTGGAATTTAAGAAACAAAACAGAGGAGCATAAGGGAAGGGAGGGAAAAATAAAATAAGATGAAGACAGAGAGGGAGGGAAACCATAAAAGACTCTTAACTATAGAGAATAAACTGAGGGTTTCTGGAGGAGAGGCAGGTGGGGTATGGGTTAAATGGGATGGAGGATGGGCATTAAGGAGGGCAGTTGAAGTAATGCGCACTGGGTATTATATGCAACTGATGAATCACTAAATTCTACCTCTGAAACTAGTAATACACTATATGGTAATTAATTGAATTTACATTAAAAAATACAACAAATAAAAAAATAAAAAATAAAGATGCAAGCACCTTTAAAGTCTCTGCTTGTCACAGGAAGTGACATGAGGCCACACCCCACACTAGTCTAGGAGGGGACAGTGGTATGACAGCTTGAAAGTTAATTGTTAAATTTCCAGGAACTTTGCAAGCCACCTGTTAAATTGTGCCTAGCTTGAAACTGGCCCCAACGTACGAATAATTTACACCATAGAAATTGGCAAATGTTACAAGCCGGGGTTTTGTTCCCTTCTTTTCAGAGAGGTAGTTTACTAGTATGTCACTAACACTGTCTGAGGACATGACCACACAGAGAAATGACAGCAGCTGGTTTTGAAGAAACTATCATAGTGAATTTTTAAAAATTTGAGAGTCACTTTTTTTTTTAAGATTTTATTTATTTATTTGACAGAGATGACAACTAGGCAGAGAGGCAAGCAGAGAGAGAGAGGAGGAAGCAGGCTCCCTGCTGAGCAGAGAGCCCAACACAGGGCTCGATCTCAGGACCCTGGGTTCATGACCCGAGCCGAAAGGCAGAAGCTTTAACCCACTGACCCACCCAGGTGCCCTGAGAGTCACAGTTTTAAGCACAACCATTATTTGAATTGTATATCTATCTACATATACACACACATGTGTGTTGTGTAGGTGTTGAGTATAGATGGTTCACACTGCAGTGGTTTTTAAAGTCTTTTCTAGTAACAGACCCTGCTCAAATCAAGCTAAACCACTGTTAGGACATAGTGGTTTATCTAAAGCACAAATACATGAACCAAATTAATTTAGTCAGAATTATTCCCCAGGTTTTTTTCACACTGAAGTAGGGGGAGGAAAGTCCCTCTTTTTTCTCTAACAAATTGTGAAGAGCCAAGAGCTGCCAGTACTCATAATCACACTCTTGTGGGGGCAGCTAGTCTAAGAGGGAAAAGCTAACATACAGAAATTTGCATGAAAAAGACAGAGAGAAGGGCACCTGGGTGGCTCAAGTTGGTTAAACAAACATCTGCCTTTGGCTCTGGTCTTGCTCTCAGAGTCCTGGGATCAAGTCTAACATTGGGCTCTCTGCTCAGTGGGAAGTCTGCTTCTCCCTCTCCTCCCCACTCATGCTTTCTCAGTCTCTCTCTCTTTCAAATATGTAAATAAAATATTAAAAAAAAAAAAAAGAGTTGAGGGAGGGAGAGAGAGGAAAAGACAAATTCATCCCAGTCCCTCTTACCCTTTGGTTGTGTCTAATTGTCTAATTTTATATCATATTATTTATATCAATCTTCCTAAAGAAGATTGAATGAACAGTTTTTGTCACTTACAACCAAATAGTCCTAAGACAGGAACACAGATAGCTTGTTGAAGAGGCAGAGAAACCAGGACAAGGAAAGGGTGAGTATTGCTGTGCAGAGACAGGATCTGTGTCAGGGATCGTGTTCCTCCTCAGCTGGTGAAATAGACAATGGGGGACATTGGAAATATGATATGAAGAGCTCCTCCGAGATTTGTACTTCTATCCCCCCAACCCCCATGCCCTGTGTCACTTCAAGATGTGGTTGCAGATCGTGGAAATGACTCCAGACAACTGAAGTAGAAACAATCTTAATACAGGGAGTTAGGTGATTACAAAATTGTTGGAAGGCCAGGAGGGGCGGCCTGGAGGCTGAACGTCCAGGAATGTTTCCCCTATGACAGTACCACACAGCCGGCCTGCCAAGGAAATCATTATCCCAGCTGCTGGCCTGAGGATCAACCACCCAGCTGTGATTCACACGAAACGACTGGATGCCCCATGTTTTGTCTCTTTGAAACCACAAAGCTAGCACTAGCCACGGAGATTTCTGTTTCTGCAACCACAGGAAAACTGAACATCTCCTTGACTTTGCTTGCTAGTGGAAAGGTCGGCCCCCATAGAAGCATGTAAGCACTTCCCAATCTCATGCTTTAAAATAAACAATGGTTACTATTTTCTTCTGTATCCTTCCAGAAAATTTCCAAGCACACACAAATATATATGCTCGTGTGTGTGCACGTGTGTGCACGTAAAACAAAGAGGATCGCACCCAATGTTGTTGGTTGCTACTTGATATGAGCGACCTCTATTTGGATGCCTTTCCTAAGAATGAAAGAATGCAACTGGGTTTCTTAAGCAAATCGTTCTGGTCCCTAATTTTAACATGGAACCAGGAACCTTAGGAATAAATGTGAAATATTTAGGAGCAACACTAAGAATTAAATGAATAATGGAAGAGGCACTCAACTCTTTGAAAATCACTTCAAAATGAAGTGTTCTTTTGAAAGTAAAGTTTGGATTTGTATATACACATCTTTTAAATTTCAAAACAAAAATCTGTAATTTATGAAGGTGAAAACATATATTTATTAATTTTTTAGAGGGCAGAATTTTAAGGGCACCTGGGTGGCTCAGTCGGTTAAACCTCTGCCTTTGGCTCAGGTCATGATCCTGGGGTCCAGGGATCAAGCCCCATGTTGGGCTCCCTGCTCAGCGGCGAGTCTGCTTCTGCCCACTCTGCCTGCTTGTGTGCTCTCTCTCTCTCTCTCTCTGTGTCAAATAAATAAATATTAAAAAAAAATAGCAGGCAGAATTTTAGAATTTTGTCTAAATGCTATTTTAAAACTTACAGAGCAAAGAGCAAATACACATTCTTTTAAAAATGCAGTGTGAAGAGCAAAACTAAAAACAAAATTTAAAAAACTCCCCAAAGCTAGAAACTTAGAAAAATCTAAAAAATATGAAGAGGAAGAAAAACCTCTGAATCTAGGAGTCAATGGCACTCCTGGGCCTGCTTTCACAGGGAGGCTAATGAGATTAATGTCCATGTCGGACTGTTGTTCAGTGATACAAGACAAAGAAAAGTCTAGATGGTGAGATAGGAACCAGCAGAAAGGTAGCCACTTGGCAGGGGACCAGCCTTGTCCTCATTGTCCTGGGCCCTCCCTCAGGTCCTGGGGGCTGTGAGAGGGACACAGGAGCCTGGGGGACCCTGAGTTACTGTGTTCACATGGTGACCCTGCTCCAGGGGCCCATCTCCGCCTGGGATTCATGGATCCCGGCGCTGTGCATGACTCTTTGTTGCCACCGCCAGGGAGTGGCCCTGGGAGTGCAGCCTCAGAGGGGAGGATTCCAGCCCATCTCTTGGGCCACTGGTTGGTGCTGAAGTCTGGTTCGCTGGCCTCAAGCTCCAACAGGGGGGAGGCCCTGAGGCCGGCCTGCTCCGGGAATATGGGGAGCCTGGGGATGGAAAGGCGGCAGGGCCTCCTGCTCAGGTAAGGGGGCCCGAGCCAGGCATTCAGGCCTGAGTTCAACTGCAGCTTTGGAGAGGAGAGTGGGGCTCGGGAGGTGCATGGGGCTCCTGGTGCTGAAAGGGTATGAGGGTGGGAGCGGCTCTGCAGGGGTGGGGGTAGGGGGGTGGGTGGGCAGCAGCAGGTGTGAGAGGCTCGGAGCAGGGCAAGACAGGCCTGGTCATCTGGACTGTGGGTTGGCTGTGACCCTCAGGGTTTGTCCTGGTGCTGGGGTTGCAGCCTGTGTTCCCTGCCGGAAGTCTCTGAGGCAGAGATTCATTCCGGAGATTGATTAGGTGGTTGGTTCTCTCGGAATCAATACCCGAGGCAGGGAAGATGGAAGGATCAGGAAGATGGGAACATTGAGCAGCAATGCAGCCTCAGTGGAGAGCTGGGCTGGCCCTACATGGAAGACCTTGCAGAGTTGGGCCAATGTAGGCAACGGGGTTGGGCTTTGGGCTCCCATGCTGGTGGGTCTTTGGATGAGGACCTCCCTGGGAGAGGAGTGATCTTCCATGGTGGGGGGGAGCGGGGGTGGTGGTGCTCCCTGCACACTCCTGGCAGTTGGGGCAATAATGCTGTCACTCCAGAGGGGGATCTGGATGGGCCTCACCGGGTCTATCACAGTTAGGAAATGTGGTAGGCTTCAGGAAGAGCAGGTCTGGGGAAGGTGATGAGCTCCATTTTGGACATGTGTTTTTGATGTTTAAGGGATAGGAAAGTGGGGTGTGCAGTGGACTGCTGGGTGTGCAGGGTCCGAAGCTTCAGAGGAAGATCAAGGACAGAAATACAGATTCAGTGAAGCCATAAAGATGGAGTAGAGATCAGAAGAACCTTTGGGGCAGCTGGAGTCAGGGAAGGATGAAACCTGAGCTCACTGGCAACCGGTCCTCAGAGGGGCCTTCCAAGAGGAGACATCTGGATAAGATCTGCAAAAACCAGAGAATTCAGGAATTCCCAACTCGGTGAGAGTTCTTGGAGTTGAGAGCCCTGCTCCCACTCCCCCAAGGGGAGCTCCCTGCACTGATGTACAAATCAGGTGGGAGCAGTGACTGTGTGGGGAAATGCCGTGGGGCAGGATGCTCACCCGGGGTCACTCTCCCCTCAGCTCACCCCCTCTCCCATGCCCTCCCTCCTCCATCTCCCTCTGCCTGTCCTCGGCTTTTCTCTCTTCCGGTCTCCTCCTCCTCCTCCTCTGTGGGGTTCTCTCCTCCCCATCCCCCGGGGACCACTAGAGGGCGGCAGCTCGCGGTCCAGGCAGGCGTCCACCCTCCCAGGCTCCGCCGAGCTCCGCAAGCTGGTGGGCGGAGCGAGCACCAAGACTACACCCCGGCGCCCCGGGGCTCCTGTCCTGGGTCAGGCTGGTACTCACAGGGCTGTCCTGTGGGAAGCGCCACGTTCAGCAGGGAGGGCAGGAATTGAGATGACAATCACATCTGCCTCCTCTGTCATGGGGCTGTGGGTCCACAGAGCCTTCAGAAATTGTGGCTACACCTTAGTCCTACCATTTGTGTCCCAGGGTGCTCTCAGGATTTTTCCTGAGAATAACAGGCTCTGATACTGTCCAGGGTGCTCTCAGGACTTTTCCTGAGAATAACAGGCTCTGATACTGTCCAGGGTGTCAGAAGCCCAGTGCTGTCCCTGGGCCCCCTCCTTCCACCTCACCCGGGGTCTCATTGCCTGGGTCTGTGAGTCCCACGGATTCCTGCAAAGATCCTTGAGACCACAGCCCCGAGAGACTGTGTCTGAGCACTGGGCCTGGGCCTGCGTTTCTGAAGGCATGGCTAGGCCAAGAAAAGCTGTTCTCCTGCTTGAGGAGAAGAAAAATGGGATGATGTGGGAGGGAACCCCTACAGTAGTAGGCTGGGGACCAGAGCGCTTGCCCAGAGTCAGGCCCCAGCTACAGCCCCTGCTTCCTCCCGTCATCCCCCCCTATAGATGGTCCACAGGCCAGCTGCGTAGCTGGCCATGCTCTTAAGTGGAAGATGTGGGATGGCTTCAGCATCTTTCTTACCTGTTTTCTTAGGCTCCTTCTGGGAAGGTCCAGAGCACGAGCCGGAGCCAGGCTAAAGTGTGATGTTAAGTTGGGCCTGGAATGGACGAAGAGGGGCCTGGGCAGGCAGAGGCGTGAGGACTGACGGGTTCCCTCAACCAGGTCAACCTAAGGGCTCTGTGTAGCTGCGGTCAGGTATGGAAGAGAAGAGGGGTGGGGCCATCTGGAGGCTGAGAGGAGCAGAGATCAGGACCCCCTGACAGTCAGGGAGGAAGAGAGGTCTGTGTTTGTGTGCAAGGACCTAACAAGAGCCTTGTTCAAGCTTCCACTGGGTATGGACACTTCTGGAGCTCATAGATGGGCAGACTAGACCAGCCATGCTGCAAAGAGCGGGGACAACACAGGTGAGCCTCTGAGGAGATCCCAGTGATGAATCCGTGATCAGAATGACCCGCTGAGCCTCTTCTAGACTTTTCTAGGCAGCATCCTTGGGGGTTCTGCCTGGGGGCTCATTCTACCGCCTCCTTACTCTGAATTTCTCATGGTCTGTGTAGTGCTAAAAGTTCTTTCCTCAGCACATCCCACCATGCCCAGAGGACCCTCATTGTAAAATCCCAGCCAGACCATGGGCGCCAATCACGTGGTCCTCACACTGATCTCTGGATTCAGAGCTTGGTGGGAGTTTGTTCATTCACACCTTCTCTTATTCATGCTTCTACTCACCTATTGGCTTGTGGCTAATCTATTTGCTCACTCATTCATTTATTTACTCTCTCATCCCTCCAGAAAACATTTCCTGATCACTCTTGTTCCCCTCAACTGTAAAATATGAAGAAGCAAAGGAGACCTGTTTCTAGCTTCCAGGAGCTCATGTGGAGAGAGGTGAGCAAGTAAATAATCAGAAAACAAAGAGAAGTTGACAAATGCCCTAGAGGGTACAGAGGCAACTGAAGCTCAGAAGAGAGAGAAATTTCTGGAAGGGCCGCTGAGATGGCTCTCGTCTTGACCTGCTCTCCTGGGAACGAGGTTCCCTAAGGTGCGTGGAGGCTGCGGTCATCGCTCAGCATGGCTGGAGTCTCTAGCTGACCGTGTTAGGGCCTTGCTTTGCCCTCTGTGTCCTCAGCAGTAAGCCGGGTGGATTGGAGCCATTTGTCTCTAGGGCCTGTGCCTACAGTGGCTCAGTGGGGGGTACATTTGTACCTCTTTCGGGATAGGTTAATATTTAGCTAGTTTCAGATAAAACGTTTGCATTTATAAACAGTCACTGTGTCTCCACAGCATGCGATTTTCTGGGCACTCTGTGAACATTTTGTAGTGAAGGAAGCCAAGGCCAGCAGATGGGGCTCTCTAGAAGTTAGGAATCACTGGGTCTGGCCTTAAGGGGCATATCTGCACTTTGTTCCCAGAGGAGCAGCTGATTAGTAGGAAGATTGGCTACAGAGCAGTGTAAGCACCCCCCCAGGGGCCTTGGGGATCCTGGGGAAGCAGAACCATGGGGAAAGACTGGCCTTCTTGCTCCCTTGGTGTGTGGGGGGGACAGAGTCAGAGTCCCCTTACAGGCCACAGAACGCAGGCTTTGAGACTGTCCCCCATCTGCACTCGATTCTTCCCAAGCCCAGCAGCTAATTGTTTTTTTACGTAAAAAATCGAGATGAAATTAGCATAACATAACATTTGCCGTTTTAACCATTTGAAAGGTACAATTCAGTGGTTTTTTATATATATCCATAATATTGGACAATCATCCAGAATAATTCCAGATTATCCATAATATAATTCCAGAATATTTTCATTGCTCTGGAAAGAAACTCCACTCCCTTGAAGCAGCCCCTCGAAACCACTAATCCACTTTCTGTCCCTCAGACTGACCTGTTCCGGACATTTTATTGAAATACAGTCACGGAATAATATGTGACTTCTGGGTCTGGCTTCTGTCATTTGACATCATGCTTTTAAGGCTCACCCATGTGCTAGCATATATCAATGCTTCATTCTTTTTATGGTCAAATAATACTCCATTGTATGGATATACCACATTTTATTTAGCCACTCATCAATTGATGGACACTGGGTTGCTTCCACCTTTTGGCTATGAAGAATAGTGCTGCTATAAAACTCTGTGCACAGGTTTTTGTGTGAGTATGTCTTTAGTTCTTATGGGTATGTATCTGAAAATGGAATTATTGGGTTATATGGTAAGTTTATGTTTAAATTTTTGAGGAACTGCAAACTGTTCCACAGTGGTGACACCATTATATATATATATATATTTTTTAAAGATTTTATTTATTTATATGACAGACAAAGATCACAAGTAGGCAGAGAGGCAGGCAGAGAGAGAGGGGGAGGCAGGCTTCCCGCTGAGCAGAGAGCCCGATACGGGGCTCGATCCCAGGACCCTGGGATCATGACCTGAGCCTAAGGCAGAGGCTTTAAGCCACTGAGCCACCCAGGTGCTCCACCATTTTATATTTCTAATAGCAATGTGTGAGCGTTCACATTTCTCCACATCCTCATAAAAATGTCACATTTTCTGTTTTTCAATTATAGCCTTCATAGGGGGCATGAAGAGTTATCCCACTGTGGTTTTGATTTGCATTTCCCTAATGACTAATGCTAGTGAACATCTTTCCGTGTGCTTGATGGCCATTTGACTGTCTTCTTTGGGGAAATGTCTTTTAAGTCATTTGCCCATTTTTAAACTGGGTTGTTTCAGGTTTTTGTTGTTGTTGTTGAGTTATAAGAGTTCTTTATATCTTCAGAATACTAGATTCTTGCCACGTCTAAGTTTTTAAAGGTTTTTTTCCCCCCTTTTTGTGAGTTTTCTTTTCACTTTTTTTGACGCCATCTGATGCACAAAAGTTTTAGATTTTGATGAAACCCCATTTATTTTTCTTTTGTAGTTTATGCTCTTGGTGGCATATTTAAGAAACCGTTGTTCACCCCAAGGTCATGAAGATTTGCAACTATGTTTCCTGCTAAGAGTTTTGTAGTTTTAAAGCTTTCATTTAGGTTTTTTGATCCATTCTGAATTAATTTTTATATATAATGTGAGACAGAGGTGCAAATGAACTCGTGCCTCAGCAGCATTTCTGGTTTTCTTTTAAATTAGATAGGAAAGGGGCACCTGGGTGGAATAGTCTGTTAAGTGTCCAGCTGTTGGTTTCAGCCCAGGTCAGGATCTCAGTGTCATGAGACAGAGGCCCAAGTTGCGCTCCCTGCTCAGCATGGAGTCTGCTTGAAACTCTCTTTCCCTCTCCCTCTACTCCTCCCTGCTACGTGCGGATGTGTGCATGCGCTCTCTCTCTCAAACAAATAAATAAAGTCTTTAAAAAATAAATAAATTAGATAGGAAAAATGAAGAGGTAAAAAAAGACTTTAGTACTGTCTTTATATTTGTCTATGTTGATACTTTTATCAGTGTTCTTGATTTCTTTGTGTGGATTTGAGTTACTGTGTAGGCTCCTTTCATTTCAGCCGGAAGAACTCCCTCTAGCAGTTCTTAGAGGGCAGATCCGCTAGAAATGAACCATCTCAGCTTTTGGTTATCTGGGAATTTCTTCCTTCCTTTCTTTTCTTTTTTTTTTAAAGATTTTATTTATTTATTTGACAGAGGGAGAGATCACAAGTAGGCAGAGAGGAAGGTAGAGAGAGGGGGGAAGCAGGCTCCCCACAGAGCAGAGAGCCCGATGCAGGGCTTGATCCCAGGACCCCAAGATCATGACCTGAGCTGAAGGCAGAGGCTTTAACCCACTAAGCCACTCAGGTGCCCCTCTTCCTTTCTTTTTTATCTTGAGGGAGAGTTTTACTAGAAATAGAATCCTTGGCTGAACTTTTGCTCTAGCACTTTGAAGATGCCATCTCACTGCCTTCTGGCCTCTGTGGTTTCTGATGAGAAATTAGCTGTTAACCTTGTCCAGGAGTACTTGTACCAGATGATTTGCTTCTTTCTTGCTGCTTTAAAGATTCTCTCATGGTCTGACTTTTTTTTAAAGATTTTTTATTTATTTGACAGAGAGACATAGCGAGAGAGGGAACACAAGCAGGGGGAGTGGAAGAGGAAGAAGCAGGCTTCCTGCTGAGTAGGGAGCTGGATGCGGGTCTTGATCCCAGGACTCTGGGGTCATGACCTGAGCTGAAGGCAAACGCTCAACGACTGAGCCACCCAAGCACCCCTCACAGTCTGACTTTTGATAGTTTGATTATGAGGTGTCTGTGTATTTCTTTATTCTATTTGGAGTTGAACTTCTTGGGTATGTAAATTAATGTTCACTCATCAAATATGGAAAGTTTTCAGCCATTATTTCTTTGACTAGAAGTTAGCATAACTTCATTCATCTCCATAGGATAATGGGACATGAAGGTGTTTGGTCTATTCTCATGAGCCCTTTTGTAGGAGAATCATCAGCCCCATTTTCCTGACGGGAAATGGAACTGATAAAGATTTCATCAAATACACAGTGATGTAAAACCCAGTTCTCTGGCTCTTGGGTGCGGGATTTCTTCCTAAGACATCCATTGACTGAGCCTCAGACTGGGTCCATCAGCTACTCCATCACCCGTGATGGCAGCAGAGGGATGACATATAGGTTTAGCTCTGCTTCAGCGGTCCCTTCCTCACAGGCAGGTCTGACCCTGGAGCTAAAGACCACACGTGTCAGATTCTGGAAGGGCAGCAGGAGTTGCTCATTGAAGCCCATAGAACTTCAGAGTTTCTAGTTCCTTCCATTCAGAAAGCCCTGAGGCTTCCACTCATTGTCCTCTTCCCTCTCTTCTTGGCTGGTTCTAGCTCCTTAGCCTGGCATGTAGGGTCCTCCTCTTTAGACACACTGTTCGACAAGATGAGTCATTCAAAACAATCTTTATGTTCTCCTAATGTTCTTCAGGTCACAGATGCCTTCACATCTTTATAGTAAAGAATTTAACCTTGCCCCAAGAGAGGCCTGGCCTTTGCCTTCAGCTTCTGGGAGGTAATCTCTAAGCCTTTGGAATGTCATGCTTGATTGCCCCGTCTTTATTTGCCTGCGGACCTTGGGCAAGCCAGTTAGTAGAAATGTGATTTTTGGATAGGGGCTTTGGGTCTTGAAATACCAGCTTGATCTCCTGAGGGGCTGGAAACTGAAGTCAGCCACGTGAACAGTCAACCAGATCTATGTGATAGGACCCCAATAAAGAGTGGACACTAAGGCTTGGGTGAGCTTCCTTGGTTGACATGGTGGACTTATTGTCACACATCAACGCCTGGAGAGTAATGCTGTTCTGACTCCACAGGGAGAAGAAAATTAGAAGCTCTATGTTTGGAATTCTCTTGGATTCTTCCCTATGTCTTTCCTCCCTTGGCTGACATTAATCTGGATCCTTTAAGTGTAATAAAACATAACTTGAGTATGAAAGCTTTTTGTGAGTTCTGTGAAGCTTCTTAGCAAATTATTGAACATAAGGATAGTGTTGGGAACCTCCAAACTTACCATTGGTATCAGAGGTTAGGGGGTCTTGTGGACTGCCCTCTGACTCAGCAGCTGGTACCCACTAGCAACAGCTCTGGAGAAGAAGAGGGTTGACACTTAGAGGGTGTTATTTACTACTTTGCTATGGCCAGGAAGGAAGCTGATTTTCCTTCCTGAGCCTCCAGGGCTCTATTCTATCTTATCTTTTTTCCCTCCAATTCTTCTAGGTCCTTTTCTTCTTAATTACTTTTCTGCCTTTTTTTCTACCTTCCTGCTGGGTAGGAATCTTGGAGGACCTTCTTCTGAATCTTGGAGGGCTCCCTCTTCACGATATTCTAAAGATGTCTCTACCTTTTCAGAGGACCTATGTCAAGCAGACTTCCATGCAGCAAGGGGAGGATGGACATGCCAGGAACCAGTAACAGCAAAGCTCCTGCATCTGTCAAGATCTTTATTAACTGCACATGTACATGAGATCGAAGTAGCCCATATGGCTGCCTTGACCTAGATCTGCTTGTTTGAGAGACTGCAGTTAGCTTTCTGTTCACTGTGGGTATCAGCATCTTTATTCCAAATGGCTCTGAGTCATTGGAATAGTTTCACTAGTGAATTTCACTAACCTTTCCATAACAACACTGGTAAAGGTTCTATAACCCAAGATTGAAATATATATTTAATATGTATACATATATAATATTCATATATATACATATACAATGTTCTTTATACATATATAATGTTCATATGTATATCTGAAACTAGGGAATTAATGAAACTCTTAGGCACATAGTAATGTCTAACATTTAAGGCAAGCCTACTTGGGGATGCCTGGATGGCTCAGTCGGTTAAGCATCTGCCTTTTGGTTCAGGTCATGATCCCAGGGTCCTGGGATTGAGTCCCACATCGGGCTCCTTGCTCAGTGGGAAGCCTAAAGCTCCCCTGGCTTGTGCATGTGCTCTCTCTCTCTGACAAATAAATAAATAAAATATTTAAAAAAACCAAAACACTATGCTATCCCTTAAAAAAAAAAAAGGGCAAGCTTACTCCATTTCATCTACTATTCTAGCTACTTTGAATGGACTATGCTATTTAATCCTTAGAATTACCCTATGTGGTGGGTACTGTAATTAATGGACAGATGAGTAGGGTGATGTTCAGAGACCTCGTCTGAGTTCACACAACTGTGAGGGACTAGAGCTAGGATTTGAATGCAGGATCCCATTCCTGACCCTGTACCTTACTTTTAACCACCTGCTCCCTTCCTGCTAGGGGTATAACTTCTGTTCTGTACTATTTTTTTTTTTAAGTATTTATTTGACAGAGAGGGAGAGATCACAACTAGGCAGAGAGGCAGGCAGAGAGAGAGAGGAGGAAGCAGGCTCCCCGCCGATCAGAGAGCCCGACGCGAGGCTCCATCCCAGGACCCTGAGATCATGACCCGAGCCGAAGGCAGAGGCTTTAACCCACTGAGCCACCCAGGTGCCCCTGTTCTGTACTATTTGAATTCTCTTCTTTGATCATCTTGGTTCTTCCTTAAAGAAGGGCTTGTGCAATTCTAATTGGAATCCCGATAAAATAGGGATTTTATTGCTTGACTGATAAAGCTCAAGAGTTTTTTTTTCTTTTTTTTAGGTTCCTGATGTTCAGTGGCTCACCGTTGGCACAGAGCGCCCATCCAGCTGTTAGCCCACACACAGTGTTGTGGGGTTGGGCAGCAGGGATTTCTGCTAAATCCCTCTTTCTTGTCCTTGATTTTTCCTGGGTTACATTGGCAGAAAGCCCCCGAAGACTGCCTCTACTGGACTGGTAGATCCGTGAAGGCTCAGTCCTTTCTAAGTGCCATACCCTGGCTGTCTGGTCTCTGGTTCAGACGTCCTCAGGCGCTGTAATCATTAACTCCTGCAGGAAGCTCACAAGACAGATGGTCTATCAGAGCATCTGCTTCTGCTCAACTAGATATAGCGACTAGTGAAGTCCCGAGATGGAGAGAAGGCAGGAAAGAGATGGCGGTGAGGGGGTGGCGGGACCGGAGCCAGGTGGCGGGGGGCTAAGGCTGAGGAGGGAGATTGGCTTGTGGAGTGCTGTGTCCCTGACTGCTGGCTGTATGGTCGGTTCTGGCATCTTCATGTCACCCCAGGGGGTCTTGGTCTACACAGGCAGCCCTGGGGCCAGTCTTGTGGTCTGGGCAGTCTGTGGTCTCCTGGCCACGATGGGCGCCCTGTGCTATGCTGAGCTGGGTGCTCTGGTTCCCAAATCTGGGGGGGAGTATGCCTACATCCTGGAAATCTTTGGCTCCTTGCCAGCCTTCCTGGTTATCTACACGTTTGTGCTGTTGGTCAGACCAGCCACCATCGCTGCCATCTCTCTGAGCTTTGCTGAGTATGCTGTGGCTCCGTTCTACCCCGGTTGTTCCTCGCTGCCACAGGCTGTGCTCAAGGGTGTGGCAGCCATCTGCATCCTGTCGCTGATGCTGGTCAACTGCGGGAGCTCGCGGCTGGCCACCGTGCTGACGAATGTGTGCACGGTCGCCAAAGTGTTCTCGTTGTTGGTCATCGTGGGGGGTGGGGCTGTGGTGCTGGGCCAGGGCCGTGGCTACACGGAAGCCTTTCTGTCTGCCTTCCACAATACCACACAGCAGCCCGGGCGCATCGGTATGGCCTTCTACCAGGGACTGTGGTCCTTTGATGGCTGGAATAATGTCAACTACGTGAGGGAGGAGCTCAAGAATCCGAAGGTGAGTCCGTGATACTTCTTCAGGGTGTGAGATCTCCAGACATGAGCAGTTCCAAGTGTTGTTATTTGAGCTGACAAGACCATGTGACATCAGCTGAGAGCGGGGGCTCCCTTTTTGCAGTCCTGAATGCCCGCCCACCATCTACCTTAATTTGTGTCTGGAATTATATGAGTAATAACTTCCCAAGTGAGCACGGAACCTTATAGGATCACACCCGAGGTCTCATTTGCCCTGTGAGGTAGGTACTCTTTCCCCATTTTTCGCATGGGAAAACTGAGGTTTAGAAAGGGGGAAGGGATTCTGAGGTCATGTGACTAGCGAGAGGCCATGCTTGATGACTCAGCTTGTTACCTATCTTGATAGTTGGAACCTGCGGACTCTCGAGTTATGGAAATTAACTCTTTGCTATAAATATATTTGCTTAGGTTGCTACTTGTTTTCCTTTCTTTCTTGCAGGAATCTTTAATTCTCAGAGGATGAGAACTGAGAACTTTTTCCTCTACCTCCTTGAGGCTGGCTAAGGGGTCTTTACATGTTTCAGCTCTTGATAAAAGCTCCCTGGAGGTGGGGATTGGGAGAATTTGGGAAGAGACAAGGAGCTTGGAGACTGAAGTCCAAGAGCAGAGAGAGATTGGGGTGAGGGCAGGAGTTCTGGGACCCAGTTTTTATTCTTGTATGTAAATCCTTGTGCTTCAGTCCCTGGCCTGTGAAGCAAGATCTTCATAGCTGCTCCATCTACCTCAGAGGGCTTTAAGGTGTCAGATGGCATAACCACTTGTGCATGGAGACAACAGCTGTAATTTGAGGTGAATGGCTAGTGTGTGCTCAGGTTGGCTCTGGGTGGGGTGGGAGCTAGAGGGAGCTCATGGGGAGTAGACTACTCTCTCTGAACCCAGGCCCTGAGCTCAGAGCTGGTCGAGGGAAAGAGCAAGGGACCCAAAGATGAGTGAGGCAAGCTCCCATGCCATAGAGCGTGGATTAGCCCCCTTTTTCCTGTAAAGGATCAGAGAGTTAATGTTTTAGGTTTTGCAGGCCACGAGGTCTCTGTCAAGATTACTCAAGTCCATTGTATAATGAAAAGAGCCATAGGTAAACAAATGAGGGTGGTGATGGTCTCCAAAAAGTTAACTTACAAAAACAAGCAGCAGGCTGGATTTGGTCCACAGGCTGAAGCTCGCTGACCTCTGGTGTGTGTATGGAGCATTTCTGACAAATGTGGGTTTCAAAGCAAAAACAAAGCCGTGGCTCTGAATGCCGGGCATTTGAAAGGCTGGTTTTCACTCTGCCCACTGAAGCACATGTTAAGTGTATTTTCATGTCACACTTTTTTTGAATCTGAGAATCTGAGAATCTTTTGGATCTTACGAATCTGAGCGAAGAGTTAAGGTGTTCAGGAACGAAGCCAGGAAATCTCACTGTTCTTGTGGTGCGCCTTGGGGCTTTGCTGTCATAGCTCATCAGCTGGCAGGTGCGCTGTCCAGGATGAGTCAAATTCAAAAGCACATGAGGTCCACTTCCCTGGGACTTAGCATGTGGTTGGGTCATGCATGGTGGGTCTTTGCCTACAGAGGGTCCCCCACCATGAGGCCCAGTGTGTGGAGCAACCCAGAACTCTGTTCCCCTAGCCCATCTTTGCCAAAAGTGGCATCTTCTGGACCAGGCAGAACACACTTCCAGGACTGAAAAGATGAGGAATTCGCTATCGTGCCTACGTGGTGGTTGGGGCAACTTCCTTTGCTTCCAGATCCCCAGTTTTGAGAGCTAGAGGGGATCTGGTAGGACCCATTTTATGTGAGACTCCATTGCCGTCCCCCTGGCTTCCCTTGCACATGTCGGTCACGTGACTGCTAGGTCAGCTGACCAGCCTTCCCGGTTGCCTGGGGCTGAAGCGTTCCCAGGAATGTTGGACTTTGTTGTGTCTCAAGGACATTTGAAGGAGGCATGAAGACAGGTCCTGAGATCACTACTCTGTCCTCAGTGTCTCCATGCATTTTCTCCCATGATTCCCTCCAGAGTTTTCTGTGGGGAAATCTTGGCCCTGAAGAAAGATCTGGAAATTGTTTTTTATATCATGTTGAAGAACAGAAGATATGAGGAGAGAGGAGGAGAGATAACAGGAGAGAGGCTTAAATGTGGGGAAGGTCTTACCTTACAGTGGGCAAGGAGGTCTGTGTGGGACGGTGGTATAGCTCTCCCCAGGATGGCACTGTGCCAAGTCTGGAGGAGACCTCCCTGCCTCATGGTACGGCGTGACCACTTCTCCATTTCATGTCATGTTACATTGTAAGTGTCAGTAACAGCAATGCCAGGTTCTGGTGTCCCATTTGGTACTGAGGGGAGAGGCCCTGGGCTCATCAGTGCTTGCCTGCCCCTCACAAGGTAAGCCAAAGGACACCTAGAAAAGCTTTTCCTTCCTTGAAGTGCACTCCTACTTTGGAGTCTAAAGATGTCTATCCAGGGTGGCCCACGCCTGGGGAAGGTTGAGTAGTTCTGTGGGTCCCAAGGGAGACCCCTTCCTTCCATTTGTTCTTGGCTCCAGAATGATGGCCAGGGCTAGGGGGGGTGAAGTGGGAGGGAGTACACTGATTCACCCAGTTTTCATGGACTCCTCCATTTTTATTGGATGCCTGCTCAGTCCCTTTCTTTTATTATTTTTAAAAAATTTATTTATTTTAGAGAGACAGTGGGTGAGCAAGAGTGAGCATGAGTAGGAAGGGCAGAGGGAGAGGGAGACAGAATCTCAAGCAGACTCTGTGCTGAGTGTGGAGCCTGACGTGGGGCTTGATCTCATGACCCTGAGACCATGACCTGAACTGAAACCAAGAGTCGGACACTTAACTGACTGAGCCACCCAGCCTCTCAGTACCTTTACTGGGAGACCATGGGTCAGATTGGCCCTTAGCTCACAGTACAGCCTGCTGCGAGTTCCCACAGCCCCTCTGTCCAGGCCCTTCTTTCTGTTCCTCTTCAATGACCCTCACACCTTGCAGAGGCAGAGCAGTAGGAAGTCCAACTTTACAGATCCCCAATGACCCCCAATTTCCAGTTGAGGAGACGGAGGGGCAGAGTGGAACCCTTGGGGGTAATGGCCTTCAGTCTGGGCCTGAGTTCTGGAGACCCAGAGATTGGGCAGGGTTGGCATGGTAGTCTTGGAATATTCCAGCTGGAAAGATCAATGAACAGCCAAGAAGGAAGATCTTTAACTTTCTTGTCCCTTCTGTGTGCCTCTGCTCTCATGGTTGCCCCTGCTGGGAATGTCTCTCATCACCACCAGCCAGAATCTCTTCCATACTTCAAGGAGAGCCCAGCATACGGCCCCGCTCATTCTGGAAGTTTTGGTGATGGCTCCTCTCCCCGCCCCACTCCCACCAGCTCCTCTGTACCTCCACAGCTCTGACTGGTTAGTGCCCCTCAGGGCCTCCCAGGACACCTGTTCTTTGTATGTCCACGCTGTGGGGCTGTGAGCACATGGACGAGGGGCACACCCAGGGCCCGGCATATTCCCTGTGGCCAGGATAGGCTCAGCACTGCATGGACGAGCGTGTTCTAGGGCCTGAGAAGGACCTCCCCGCTAACATGGGGCCTCTTCTCCTGGATCTTTGCAGCAAAACCTGGTGTGGGCACTGCTGATCGCCATCCCTCTGGTCACCAGCCTCTATGTCCTGGTCAACATCAGTTACCTGCTAGTGTTGTCATCCAATGAGATCCTTTCCTCTAATGCTGTGGCCGTGAGCTGGGGGTGAGTGAGTCAAGTGATGCGTTCCTTGGCTGCTGGGCTGACAGTCCAGACTGGGGAGGGATAGTGCCCCCGTGCATTTCAGCTTGCCTCTAGATGTTTTGCTGCTCTTTCCTGGTGGCTGGCCTCCACTTTGCTGCTGGAGTTCCTTCCCTTGATTCCTCTGTTGTCCTAGGAACCAGGTGCTGGGAGCCTGGGCCTGGCTGGTACCCTTGGCTGTCACACTGTCCACATTTGGCTCCGTCAATGGGATATTCTTCGGTGGAAGCCGTGTGTGCTATGTAGCTGCAAGAGAGGGCCACATGGTGAGAGATGGGGTCCCGGCTGGGCGAGGTCGGGGGGGCTGCAGGAGGGCACTGGAAGCCTGCAGAGGCGAAGCTTTCTCCTGCCTGAACTTAGCTCTGAGCCTAAGCCAGGCCTTCCCCTGTAAGACAGAGCCCTGTTCTTTCTAAGAATGGGATTAAAGCATCCCACGCCTCTCCATTTAAACTCCAATCCTTCGACTTCCAGGTTTTGGGAGGTCACCATACTGGGTCACTGTGGCGCTTGTAGGGGGTGGGGTGTTTGTGCACTCCGGGGGCGTGGGGGCAGTGGGTGAAGCCATAGGAGCAGAGCCAATGGGGATGCCCAGGGCCCTTCCCCCAGGGACTGTCCCTCTGGTGGCCTTTGCAGTGATGATGCGGAGTGACGGGCAGCTCCCAGGTGTCAGGGGCTGACAGCAGCCAACATTGCACGTCGTTCATCCGTCCCTGGGCCCACCGTGGCTCTGCTCCAGGCTGGGGTTTGTGTTCAGATTTCTTCTTTCGGGACTCTGAGTCTGTTCTTGTCTCAGGGACCCAGGCCAAAGTATGCTTTTTGCCTGGAGCAGGTGGCAGGGGTTGAAGCCAAGCCAGACCACACAAACGTATTTTGAGCCTCTGCTGTGTTACTCCTGCGCACAGTTCATTGGCCAAGCCCAGCGCCAATGGATGGAGAACTGGACATAGGGGTGGGAGGGGGAGACTGACTATTTGCTGAGTAATAATACAGTCTACCACAATAACCCACAATCCTATTTCATTCTCCACCCATAACTGTCCTACCCTTTCCTCCCCCTCTGTCTGTCTTCCCATCCTTGGTCCCTCTTCCTGTGTTGGGGATGAGCAATAGAAAGTCAAACGGCCTGGCCACGTACCTGCCTCAGCTCTCTACACTCTCTCCCATCTGGGTCTTGGCTGGCCTGGAGGGATAGGTCCCCCCACTCTGCATCCTGGGCCTGGTTTCACCCCAGGTGAGCCACAGAGATCTACACCCAGAAGCAGTGGAGACTGGGGACTATTAGGTTGGGCCACTGGTGTCCAGAATGAATTTGGCCGGGGAAGAGGACAGGAAGCTTCCCAGGGCATATACCTGCTGTGGCTCCCTTGGGGGGCTGCCTGACACCTGGCTTTGCTCCTAGCCCCAACTTCTGTCCATGGTTCATGTGCGTCGCCTCACACCAACTCCGGCCCTGATGTTTACCACCGCAGTGGCTCTGGTCCTGGTCATCCCAGGAAACTTCAGCACCATTGTGAACTTCTTGAGGCAAGTGAGACTGTCCTCCCATGTGGGTATCTCATGGCGTCTTTGTGTGCATACTCACATACACTCATACACATATTTAAAAGTCCTCTGTGTGTGCACATTCATGACGTGTGTGTGTATATATATATAACATGCTTCTGGAAGCCCTTATATGTAACTATCACATATATGCATGTATGTGTACATACATATGTGCACGCACGCTTCTGGAAGCCTGAGCTCAGCCATTTCAGGCATTCGCTCCCTGTTGTATTTCCAGATTTTCTTTTTTAAGATTTTATTTCCTTATTTGAGAGAGAGACAGTGAGAGAGAGCATGAGAGGGGAGAAGATCACAGGGAGAAGCAGACTCCCCGTGGAGCTGGGAGCCCGATGTGGGACTTGATCCCGGGACTCTGAGCAGAAGGCAGTTGCAGATCCAACTGATCCACCCAGGCACCCTGTATTTCCAAATTTAAATGTGGCTCCCTCCTGTCTTGCCCTGTTTCCCAAAATTCAATGAGACAAGTGTTTCACCAAGAGGCAGGTGAACAAAAGGCTTGTGCTGTCTTTGTTATTTTTTTATTCTTCCTTGTTCCTTTCCTCCATCACCGAGATCATGTGGAGGCCATCGTCAGGCTTTACTTCCCGACTCCCTGCAGCTCTTGGCTGTGGCATGATTTTCCCTTTGTCGTCTGATCTGTGCTCAGGACTCTGACCCAGCATATCTCTAGTGAACTCAAGGCAGACTCACAACCACGCTGGGTAGGTATAGTCAGGGATTGGATCAAAGTGGGGAGATGTTCTGACCCCCTTTATTACCTTCTCTGGGGCAGGAATGACGGGCAGTTGCGCCGTCCAGCTGTCCAGCGGTAACTTTATGACCTCATCTGAAGCAGGGTTGGTGGGTGTGTCCTCACACCCACAGGCGAGTGCGGCGTCTGTGTGCAGAGGGAATTTTCTGAGGAATTTTTTGCGCCTCGTGTGCTCTCTCCTTTGTTGTCATAAGTATAATTAATCTCCTGGAACAGGATCTACAGTGCTTGATGTGACTCTCTTCAGAACATTGAGTAACAGACCTGGTTTTTCTTTTTATCTTCTTCCCATGAGAAAGGCTAAATTCATGATATGCCAAGAATAAATCAAACCTGTGGTGAGCCCAGGGTTTCTTTAGGCTGAGATGTGGGGGATGTGACTGAGAATGTTCCAGCTCAGAGTGAGAATGTTAGGATGACCCATCCCAATGAGGACACAGTGTCTCCCCGTCTTGACTGCCTCAAGGGACAGCCTGGTCTGGACCCTGTCTCCAAGGGCAGGTGAGGTTTTCATTAGACCTTCATCAACCACTCAGCTACCCACACTCCACAGCCTACCCTGTCACCAGCTCTAAGGTAGAAGGATCTGCTATGAGTGTGTGGTCCCTGAGAAGAGCACAGGCTCCTTGAGATTCCACCAAACTCTTTCTTTTGGACACACATATGCTCTTCCCTCCCCTTGAAAACTGCCTCTTCTGTCCAGCCAGGGACAGTCAGGAAAGGCCCGATCTAAAGCCAGGTGGGGGCCTGGGCTTGTGTACTTGTCACTTGATGACTGAAGATGAAAGAGGAGGGAACACCCCCCAATGCATTCTTGTCCTTGGTGCCCCAGCCTTGCCTTCTTTCCTTAGCCTGCATGGATAAGGGGCTGGGGGTGGCTGAAAGGCCTCTGATGAGCTTGCACTTGTGCTCCGGGTTTGCACCTACAAGGCCAGCCCCTCTTGCAGGCCCAGCCAGGGCAGGGTCTGGTAGCGAGTGGTTTCTGTTTGCCTTTCAGCTTTCTTGGCTGGATCACCTATGGAACCACCATTGGCTGTCTCTTGTACTTGCGGATAAAGAAGAATCTTCCTCGACCTTACAAGGTAGACTTTGGAATAAACATTGGGCTTTTTTCAACCCTAGTCTGTGCATGAGGTGGATCGTTGGTCCACAGCCTCACCTGGGGTGGCCGCTGTCATATTTGGTAGAAGATGTCTGTATTTCCTGGGGGGGCGTGAGGGACAGCTGGGTCCTAGGGTCTTGATTCTGCTTGCTGGGGACTCACTTCTCCTCTGGAGGACTCTGAGGGAGAACAATGAGAGACACATGCCCAGAGGAGGCTCACACCACAGTAGGACTCACAAAGCACAGAGAAGTTCAAACTGGGTCCCAAAGCCTCGGCTCCTTGGATGGCTCCCGTAACCCAGCAGGTGGCTTTTCTGGCTAGGCAAGGTATGGTGGCAGGGACTGGAAGAGGGGAGCTGGAGGCAGGTGGAAGCAACAGGCAGGCAGGCAGGCAAGCAGGTGGCAGGGACAGAGCCCAGGGGCTACATACTCTGTCCCGTGCCTCTCTGTCATCCAGTCTCTGTGTCTCTGGCAGGTCCCCACCATCATCCCTGTCATCATGCTCCTTGCTTCTTTCTACCTGGTGCTGGCACCCATCATCGAGCACCCCCAGGCTGAGTTCCTGTACATCTTCCTGTTCCTGCTCAGTGGCATTCCAGTCTATTTTCTGCTTGTCTACTTCCGATGCCAGCCCAAGTGGTCGCAGATGGCCACCCTGTATCTCCAGCTGCTCCTGGAAGTTGCTCCAACCGTTAAAAATGTGGACTAAGGGACTGGACAGGTGCGCACTGCCCTCCTTGCTGCAGACACGTCTATCCCCACGCAGGTGGTCTTGCCAGCTTCTCTGTAGGTTGTGCATAATTCCAATGAGTGAATGGGAGGCTAAATATGGCTACTGTGAAGCTTTGGGGGCTATCCAACCAGGACAGCATCCCCCTTTCTCTAAGAACTGTGCCTCCAGTGTAGGCGGATCTCACAGCCATGTTGGTATTATGTGGCTGCCTCCCTGGGGATAGCTACTTGACATTCCAGGTGGGCAGCATGAAATACATTCCCTTCTTTGGGGATCTTGGAGTTAGAATTCTGATGGCTGCCTCATCTGAGAAACGGTAAATTCTGGAGGCTACGTGGGACCGTCTTCTCTTATGTGGGAGTAGAGAAAGCCCCCGTGGAGAGGAGAATGAAGATACACAGTGAAATGGTGTTGAGAAATTACTTGGTCCCTAAGAGCTGGGGGAATGACTTGAGTAGGCAGCAGCCTTGGTCCCTGGCTGCTTTTCAGTTCTGGTCTCTGTCCTTCTGTGGCCCAACTGCCATCTGACTTTCCTTCCTGCTTTTTTATTGTCTGGGATAACGTGGTACCTTATAATAAATTTCCAGTTTTGGCTCAGGTGGGTTTGAGTGAGTTCTTATTTCTCGCAAATGGAAAAGATCAGGGCCTGACAAACCTTCTTCAGGAAGACATGAGACTTTAGTTCCTATTTAAAGCCTCCAACTGGCTTGAACAGAGAAAGTAGCAAGAGACAGATCCCTGGGAGGGAGGGATTTTGTTGGCTTTGGGTGAAAGGGAGGACAGTCAAATTTCTAGAAGAAAGGATGGAAAGTTAGAGCAGACCTCAGAAGGCTAGTGTGGTTATATGACCAAAGAGAGGCAAGGGGGCAGAGATATCTGGCTGCCCAGGGGAAAATGTGGGACAGGAACGATGACGACAGTGCCTAGAAAGACTGGGGGTGCAGCTTCTGAGTCCATCAGGGGGGGCAGTCAAAAAAGAGGAGGGGCAGGGACACTGCTCAGCACCTCTCCTCCTGCAGCTGCCCTTTTATCCTTTTATCACCCAGATATGGAAAAGGCTCCCACAAGATCTTTCTGTTAAGTTTTCCTCTCACATCAACCAGTTCTCCATTTTTGCAACACCACTGGGTGTCCAGTGATTCCGTTCAATCCTGATACTATCTTGAGTTAATGCAGACCTCCCAAAGCTAAAGGGCCCAGGCACCAGGCACTCTTGGCTCCCTAGATGCCCGTGCTTCTGCCCAACTTGGTTAAGCCACTCCCTTCACAGTCAATCACTTGCTAGAACGACTCAGGGCTCTGGAAAACACTTCATTTACTATTATAAGCTCATTACAAAGGATACAACTCAGGAGGAACCCGGTGGAAGAGATGCATAGGGAGCTTCCATGCTATGCTCTCTTTGGATATGTCGCCCTCCTGGCACCCTGATGTGTACGCCAACATGGAAACGCTCTGAAATCTGTAATTTGGAGGTCTTTATGGATGTTCCATTTATGTAGGAGGTGGCTCAATCATTGGCCATCGTGATTGAATTCAGTCTCTAGCCCCTGGGCCCTCCCCAGAGGTTGGAGAGTTCTAACCTGCTCATCTGTCTTGGACTTTCCGGAAACTAGTCCCCATCCAGAAGCTGCCTGGGGCTCCCATCCACCAGTCATCTCGTTAGCACACAAAAGACACTCATTACTCGGAGAATCTAATGCTTTGGGAGCTGTGGGAGGGAACTGGGGACAAAGACCTAATATTTATCTTTTGTTGTACCACCCTTCTGAACTGTGAACTCTTCGTCAGGGCTGTTTCTGAGGACATGTTGCTTGTGAGATTCTAGGAGAAACTTCTTATCTCTTACCCCAGCAGCACAGCCTACCCTAGAGAAAAGAAAAGTATGAGGCTGGGTCTATCCACTTCCCTGTCAAGGGAGACCATGGATCAGGCTGGAAGTTCCCAGAAAAAGCTCTGAATTAGTTCTTTGCTCTTCTGTTTCCCACCAAACTGTGCCTTTGTCTCTCCTGAGCCTCACTGGGCCATGTACCTTAGTGTTTGGTTGCGTTTCATGCTCCCTGCTGGGCTGTGGGTCTGGTGAGGATGGGCTGTTCTTGGACATGTTTGTACATCCCTCATTTCCTCTCATGCTCCTGGGCTCCTTGCTGACCAATAACATTTGGTGAATCAAAATAATGAAGTATTTGTTGAACAACGGGGGAATGTATGAGATTTATATTTTTTAGGATTTGCAAGCCTGGTTTCTTTCCCCATAGTGCCTGCTCTGCCCTGGGCTCCCAGGCCCTGCCCTGAGAATGTTCTCTAAGGAGGAGAGACATTGCCCAGATCTTGAGCAGTCATCCAGCTGGCGGTGGTTGCAGGCCTAGAGGTGGAAAGCAGAAAGAGGAGCTGAAGTCCCACAGCCTTGGCCTTGGATCATGCACTCCGGTTAGGCTGTGTCTCTGTGACTCAGTCTTCTCATTCTTCCCATAACTGGCTTCCTTTTGGCTCACAGTCCTTTTGTGATGGTGCAAAGTGTCCTCCAGGTCAGGCTCTTGGAAGGCAGCTTCTTATTCCTTGCAGTTTCCCAGGACATCTTCCCTGATCTCCTGTTCTGCTCCAGACCACTTAGTAGGCCCCAGAGTAGCAGTGGGGAGTGATCCTAGGTGGAAATCTGAGATTTCATAAGAAATTAGTATATTGGACTTCCTTGCTCTGAGTCAAGAGCATGATTTCTATTGTTACTTATCTTCTATAATCAGAGATGACATAGTGTCATGATGCTGGCCTTCGGATTGGAGAAAAAAATGTTCTGAGTCTTGCAGACCAGGGTCAAAGTCCTCTTTATTCCTTCTAGAGAAGCAATAAGTTCCAAGAAAGGTGTGGGGCAGGTGTTGGCTAGGTTCCGGGGGTCAGGGCAGTGTTCTTTAACCCTAGGTCCACCCAATAGCATCTAGATGTTTCTGTTTAGGGCAGAGCCTGGCTACTCCCAGTCATAAGCATTCAATTCTTTGGACTTCCTTTTGACCACCTACACTGTCTTCTGCTGAATACTTAGAATGAGGGAAACTGAGTCTCATAAATTAATCCATGCAAATGAATGTCATGGTTAAATTTTCAAACACTACAAAAGGTACAAAGGGAAAGTCAACATTTCTTACTCCACACTCCCCATTTCCAGTGTGATCAGTTTCCTTGCTTACTTCCGGAAAGCTTCTGCACACGTATGTAAACCATGGTAGAGTCCACTGCTGCTTTGCTCATTAGAGTAATCACAACCTATTCAGTTCTTCCTGTTGAGGGGAAACAGTTCTCTTTCCTTATCTCTGTCCCCAGACCAGGGTTCTGAGTCCTTTTCTGTGGTGGTCATACATACATACTGTTCACTACCCTTTAGCTCTTCTTCTGACCACATGGTAGGATTGCAGTTCCCTCTTCCCTTGGACTTAGATGTGACCATAGGACTTGTTTTGGTTAATAAAATGTGAATTGAATAATGTACATTTCTGTTAGGATGAGGCTTCAAGAGCCAGTGCACAATTTCCATTTCCCTCTGCTTTAGTGCTTGGCAGTGTCCTCATGGCTGTTCTGTCAGCCTGGGTCCTGACATAACAATGATATGGAAGAGGGCCAGTCCCCAGCCAACCCTACACTGGCATGTAGTATGAGCAAAATTAACTTTTCTTGTTTAAACCACTGAGATTGGGGGATGTTTGTTACTGCAGCAGAATCTGGCCCATTCTGACTGTTCATCCCTCCTCCATTCATGTGTCTTACAAGTACCCAGGACTGCTGACCAGTTGAGCTAGGCCTCAGTTTGAGAGTTGCCAACGAAAGCACAGGTGATGTGAGCTCATTCTTTCGCTGGTCTCTCAGCCATCTCTCCTCCTCCCTCTCACATCATTCCTGTTATTCCTCACCTGCCTTCCCTGTCCTTCTCCTCCAGGCCACCCCTATCCTGTCCCCTGCCCCCAGCACATTTTCTTCCTTTACTTTCCACAGTCCCACAGTCTTGTTTTGCCCCTAGGGGAAGAAAAACTGGTTCTTCAAATAGGCCGAAAAGAAATTTTGCTAGTGAGAGCTTTTGAATATTTGTTCCTGCTCAGGTGTGCACTGAAGAAAGAAATCTGTCCAGCCCAGCCCTTGGGTAGCAGTAAGAAAGACAGAAGGAGGTAAACATACATTAAAAAGGCCAGCAGATTATTACTTTCAGACATCACCCTGATGCACACAGATAGACACTAACACCATCCCCTTTAAAATAGCAATGGGCTATACTCTAGATTTTTCTAAAAACTCATTAACAGTTAATGTGGGAAAGCTTTTTTTACATAAGCCTTTTTTTATTAGCACATTTCTTTTTTAATGGATGCTTAGTTTTATTGGCTTATTGTTCATGGATATTATGTTGATTCTACTTTGTCATATTACAAGTAAAGCTAGAGGGGTCACCTTGCTGTATAAAAAAGTGATGATCCAAAAATAGGCACCCTCTTTCTTCCTGAATCATCAGTTTCCTCTGTGCTCTAGTTATCCTCCTGAATTAGTGTTTGCCACTATTTTTTTCTACAAATGAAATCTGTATTTTAGGTGTAGGAAGATACTTTTAAACCATAAAGTTATTGCGACATAGACCATAAACTTTGTTGACTATAGAGTGTCTATGGGACATAGATGCTCTTAAATTATCGCTATTGATTTGTTTCATTTATGTAAACTTGGGATTGAAACTTTTTGTAAAATGAAGAATCTCAAAACTTTCTTTAAAATATCTCTCACACTGACCTGCAGAGTGTGTCATGGAATCAGGACGGTTGGGAGTGAGTATAAAGCATTTGGGAACCCTGAAAATAGATGAATAAACAAAAGAAAAATATTTTGCAAGCCATCTCTGACTATGTTCCTTTAGGAAACATCTTTTTTGGAATGAAGTTTAGATTTGTATATCTATGCTTTTCATTTTAGACCCAGAAACGCTATACAATTTCTAAGGTGAAAAATTATGTGATGTTCTATATATAAAAGAAAGGTCAGAATTTTATTGCTTTAGTCCAAAGGCCTTTTCAAGCCGTTCAGAAAAAAGGCCAGAAACAAAGCTCTCTTTAAAACATAAGGCAAAAGTAGAACAGCAATGACGGGTCCCGGTGGTCAGATCAGTCCATCAGCAGCACCTGGTGATCCGGTCAGAGATGAAAAGGCAAAGGAGCAGGTGGGGAGACAGGAGCTGAGTAGAAAGGTCACTGGTCACTGGGCCTCCCCGGTATATCCTGGGCCCTCCCTCAGGTCCTGGGGGCTATGAGAGGGACACAGGAGCCTGGGGGACCCTGAGTTACTGCGTTCACACAGCGACCCTGCTCCAGGGGCCCATCTCCGCCTGGGATTCATGGATCCCGGCGCTGTGCATGACTCTTTGTTGCCACCGCCAGGGAGTGGCCCTGGGAGTGCAGCCTCAGAGGGGAGGATTCCAGCCCATCTCTTGGGCCACTGGTTGGTGCTGAAGTCTGGGTCGCTGGCCTCAAGCTCCAACAGGGGGAAGGCCCTGAGGCCGGCCTGCTCCGGGAATATGGGAGGCCTGGGGAGGGAAAGGCAGCAGGGCCTCCTGCTCAGGTAAGGGGGCCCGAGCCAGGCATTCTGGCCCGAGTTCAACTGCAGCTTTGGAGAGGAGAGTGGGGCTCGGGAGGTGCATGGGGCTCCTGGTGCTGAAAGGGTGTGAGGATGAGACCAGCTCTGCAGGGGTTGGGGGGGCGGCAGCAGGTATGAGGGGCACGGATAGGTCTGAGTCATGCAGCAGGGCAAGACAGGCCTGGTCATCTGGACTGTGGGTCAGGGAAAGGGGATGTTGGCCTTGACCCTTAGGGTTTGAGCCTGGGTAACTTGGTAAATGTGTTATGATTCTTGGCAATAGGGAAGATGAGACAGATTTGCAGGAAAGGGAGGCTTTAATTTTGATCAGTTTAGAATGCCCTGGAATGTTCTCGTGGAGATAGTTGGGTGAGTTTGCGTATCTGGAGCTCATAGGCCTAGGCTAGAGAGGAAAGGTGGATATCCAAGCCACAGGAGAGAATAAGAAGGTTGAAGACAGAAGTCTTCGATGCCACAAATAAGCTATTGACTGACCAACCTCCTAGAAATCTACCAGGCCTGTTTAATTTAAAAAAAAAATCTTTTTATTTATTTATTTGTTTATTTGACAGAGAGAGAGAGAGAGAGGGAACACAAGCAGGGGCAACGGGAGAGGGAGAAGCAGGCCTCCTGCTGAGTGGGAATCCTGGGATCACGACCCAAGCTGAAGGCAGACGCTTAACGACTGAGCCCAGGCGCCCCATACCAGGCCTGTTTTAATAGTACCCCTCTACCTCTCCCACATGTACTTCTCACGTACGGGTCCCAACACTCACGGCTCCTGCTGAAGAATCTCAGAGGCGCTCCTAGAGAATTTCCTCTTAGTATAGGGGTGGGGACTTGGCCCATGCCACCTCTAAGTTACTCAGAGGATAGCAGCTCCCCTGTTGTCTGGAGGGTGTGGTTGCCACCCCGTTTCCTTAGAGCCACCCTGTCCCCTGACCTGCCATGTTCAGAGTCCTGGCCCTGGGTCTGGCCCTGGGGACATCTGAACAAACCAGTGCTTAGAAAGCAGAGGGGGTACTGGAGTGCGTGGGAGTTTTGGTTCCCTGCCTTGTACCACAGCTCCCCTGGCCCAGGCCTTCCTGGTTGCTCCACACCTCCCAGGGCCTGGGGTCTTGTTTCTGAACTGCCCCAGGGCTGGCTCTTGTCCCCAGCCGCTCCTCTCTGGTACCAAGTCCTAGCATGAGGGCCATTGGCACAGAGGACCTTCGGATGCTTCCTGCCCACTGGTTTGCTTGGTTGCTTCCTGCTCTGAGGATGCAGAGCCCTGGAGGCCTCACCTGATGCTTCCCGGCTGGCTGTCTGGCTCTCGCTGGGGAGAAGCCGGCAGGACAGCAAATCGGTAAGGAGCACGTCCCTTCTGTCCTCCTGCCTGTCAGTCCGCTTCTAGAGTCCCCTGTTGGCAGGCCCTGCCGGGAACCAGCTGACAAGGGGGACGGGGACTTTGCAGGGCTCTAGCCCCAGCGGCACCAAGCAGGGAAGCGTGCATCTGGAGCTGAGACACGCCAGCTTGGGGACTACCTAGCACCATGCCCTGCTAGCTTTCCTTGCTTGGCAAGCTCTTGCCCATCCCTGGGTCTTAGCTCAGGTGTGGTTTTCTCAAGCCAGCTTCCTCTGGACCCAGTGTCCTCCTGGTTTCTCATGGAGCCGTGTGCCTACTTGTTACCAGCACAAGACAGCGTGCAGGAAAGCCCTCTGTTTGGTTGGCTGCGAGCTTCTGGAGGAGAGAGACTTTGTGTGGTAATTACTTGTAAACATCCCAGGAAGTCTTTGTTGAACTGTAGTTCCTGAGGTTGTAAGTGCTTCCTGGAAGAAGGGTAGGGAGTAAGTGGGGGGTGTTGGTTTTATTCCCAGTTCCCCCTCATATAGGTTCCCCTCAAACACTTGGCGCTGCCTTTTTTTTCTCCGACAATAATGATTAATGTGTATTGAGCACCTGGCAGGTACCAGGCGCTCTTCTTCACTTTCCCCATGAATCAACTCATTTAATCTTCACAAACATTAAACTGAGTGAGGCACAGAGATGTTAAGCAGCTTGTCTAAGGTCACACAGCTAGAAAGTTCTAGAACCAGAATTTAAGTTACAGACAGTCTGAGTTCCAGAGCCTGGGGTCCTGGCCACTATTTACAATAATATAGCCCAAGGATGATGGGAATTAGGAAATGTGGCCAACTTATGCTGATGACAATGATGACAATCATACTCTCTCTTTTTAAAATATTTTATTTATTTATTTGAGTGAGAGAGAGAAAGCACGAATGGCGGGGAGGGGCGGAGAGAGTGGGAGAGGCAGACTCCTTGCTGAGCAGGAAGCCTGACATGGGGCTCGATCTCAGGACCTGAGCCAAAGGCAGACACTTAACTGACTGGGCCACCCAGGTGCCCCAACAATATCACACTTTATATACTTTATCATACTCTTGACAAAACATTACTTCCATAGTAAATCGAATTCTATCACATTGCTTCTCTCCAGGGAATAAGATCTCCTTTCTTTTGGTGAACTGAGCCTCCCAGCTCTACAAATATATAGTTCTAGAAGAGGCTGTGGAACATCATACTGATACCCACCAAGGGGATGGGGGACCCAGGTGGGACCAATGGCAACTCTCTCTGGGATTTCTCAGGTTGGTACTAATAGATGAGGGAGGTGCCTCTTGGGAGGCGAAGCTGGGAGATGCTCCAGGCTTAGGGAGAAGCTAGTCTCCCAGAGGACGAAGCCGGTTCACAGAGAGACGCCAGCATGGGGAAAAGGAGAGTGCCTCCATTCTCTGCCCTGGGTCTTGAGGCTCTGAGCTGGTAAATTCCTCTTTGACATCATCTAGTTTGTCTGGTTTCTCACGCTTGTGAATAGAAGGTCCCTATAATAGCAGCTTAGAGTGTCTAACACCCTTTCACAGATATTTGATTCTTACTAGCCTGAGGAGGCAGCAAGGTAAGAATCACATCCCCATTTTTCAGAAGGGAAACTGAGGTTGGCAGCAGCTAAGTGAATGTCACGCAGTAAGTGAACAGTAGAGCTGGCAAAGCGGCGGGGGGGGGGGGGGGGGGGGTGTTCTGTCTACTTTTCCACCCTGTGCTCCCAAGGAGCCCTGTGGAGGGGGCTTGGCCCCACATGTCTCTCAGTAGCTTTGACCTGGCCTTTGCCTCCTCCCATTCCTAGTTGCTTGATGTGGGGCCTACGGGGCTGGGGGCCCGTTTCTGCAGGGCAGGGGATGACAGACTGCCCTGGAGCTCACAGGGCCACGTGGGACAGAGGTGACTGGGTACAGCGGGCACAGGGGCAGGGCGGCCTACATGCGGCAGAGCTGCACGGGGGCCCAGCTGCCAGCTGCCACCAGGTCTGGGCCGTCCACCTGCACAGTGCCTCACCCCGTCCTGGGCACCCTGAGGGCCTGCAGGGAAGCTCCTCCTCTTGCCAAACCAGATTTGGGTGGGGTTCCCTCCGCAGTCTGGGCCCCAGCACGGGTAGGAAGTGGGTGTGGGGGCCTCCTCTGGCCCGGGGGCTGGAAAACCAGAGGCACATCTGGTCTGGAGCTTAGCAGTCCAGTTTGGGATTGCCAAATGCCAGGCCCAACCACTACTCTGAATCCTAGTTTAGAATCTTCTTAACCCTGGGAGCCTGCGATGGGAGGGAACTTCCTGTTTACTGCAAGTGTCAGGAATGGTCTGAGAGGGACAGCCTTCTGTGGTTCATGTGGGCCCTGACACTTCCCCTTCTCCCCTGGGGGTCCTCCTCAACCCCCACCTGGTTCAGGGCTTCGGGCCTGTGCTCCGTGCAGTGCAGCCGGGCAGGTAAGTGATGCCCAGGTTCGCTCCTTTGCTCCTCTCTGTGGCCTGAGGAGAGCAGCTGTGGCCTGCCTGACACCTGCTCACATCCCCATGCTTCGGGGGCACCCCATTTCACAAAGAAAGAACTCAGGTTGACAGTCAGCAAAAAATAAAACAAAAAAGAGGATGCCGAATAAACTTTGAATTTCAGGTAAACGAGTACTTTCTCGTGTACATATGTGCTGTATTTTATCTGTGAACTCTAGAAGAGCTCCAGCTCAGGGAGTGAGGTGGCCTGCGTGGGTCCTGTGACTTCCAGGACGGGGTTCCGGCCACTCAGCCCAGGGCTGCCTTCATCGCACGGCCTGCGAGCCGGTGGTGTGCGTGGCCACCCCTGTGACTCCTGCCCCCTGGCTGCGGGGAGCCCCTGCTCCCCTCTAGGTTTGAGGATGCTGGTGGAGGTGGGGTTACCAGCTGAAGCCAGCAGGAGGGACCAGCAGGGTCCCGCAGAACCGGCTCCGTGCCGGTGAGTTTCCTGAGTCAGCCTGACTGGGCCGTGGGGTGCCAGCCGCTCGGTCAGACGTGTCCTGGCTGTGGCTGTGAGGGTGTTTCTGGATGAGATCAGCCCTTCAGTCAGTGGCCCTGGAGCAGAGCAGACTGCTCTCCATTTAATGGAGGGGGGCTTCATTCAGTCAGCTGAAGACCTGAGTAGAATAAAAAGGAGGACCCCTCCCACCAGTAAGAGAGAACTCTTGCCGCCCCAGTGCTTTCTAGCTGGGTTGTTGGTTTTTCCTGCCTTGGGCGAAAGCTGGAACATTGGCTCGTCCTGGGTATCCAGTCTGCTGGCCTTCAGCCTGGAATGACGTCCTGGCTCTCCTGGCTTGCTGACTACAGGTCTTGGAACTTCTCAGCATATATATTTCTTATTGTTATTCATGTATATGAGAGACAGGGAGGGACTTATTATAACCAACAGGAGATACATATCTCCTATTTGTTATATATCTATATTTGTTAACAGATCTGTATCTCCTATCCGTTCTTCTCTGGAAAACTCTAACACAGCATCACTTTGGACCTTATGAGAAATGTGCATTTCCTTGGGCTCTAATGGGACCTAGTCGATCATAAACTCCTAGTGTGGGACTCATCAGCCTGAATTTTTAAGCAAACATTCCAGGAAGCTCAGATGCTCATTGAGGGTTGAGAAGTACTGCTCTAAAGACAAACATTGGGGGTAGAAGAGAGTGCTCCAAGTCCTTGACTGAGTTCTTTTACCTTCTCCTGGGTTACTCGGGGATTTCACTGGGCATTCTGTTTGGTTCGATTATCCTATATGTGGATCCTGGACATTGGGGCTTCTAAATATTCTGGATTGTTTTTTTTTTTTTTTTGCGGGGGGGGGGAATGCAGAGGGAGAGGCCATACACTCTTAGTGTGCTAAGGACTGACTTCGGTTTAATAGGCTATATTTCCCTCTAGTAATTCAGGGTGGGACTGGTTTTTTTTTTTTTTTTTTTTAATGGGACCATTATATTAGCCAGGGTTCTCCAGCAGAGCAGAACCAATAAGATACAGAGAGAGACACAGATATATAGACCTAGATCTAGATTTATAGATACATAGGAAGAGATTTGTTCTGGGGAGATGGCTTATGTGATTATGGAGGCCCACCATCAGCTGACTGCAATCTTCAGGCCCAGGAAAGCCAGTGGTGCAGCTCTAATCCAAACCTGAAGGTCTGAGCACCTGGAAGTCCTAGTTCAAGTCCGGAGTCATGAGAACCAGGAGTGCTGATGTCTTTGGGCAGGAGAAGATGGATGTCTCAGTTTCAGGAAAGAGCGAAGTTGCCTCTCCTTCACCCTTGGGTTCCATTCAAACCCTCGGCAGGTTGGATGTGCCTCGGAGTCTTGCTGGTTCTATCTCACATTGCGGAGTATTTTTGCACAAGTTTCTTGACTGCTCTGTGACTCAGTTTCCTTGTCTGTAAAACAAGGAGGTCCAGTCTTGCTCCCCACAGCCGTTGTAAGGGTGGAATTAAGTATGTGTTCAGCAAGGTTCTGAGCGCTGAGCACCTGGCCCTAGAAGTACCTGTTCATCCTGCAGGCCCCTTCCATCCGGATTCGCCTGGCCCTGGAGGTGGGGGTGGGAAAGCCTGGCTGGGCTGCGCAGGCCACCGCTGTGCACACCGGGCAGCACGGAAGGTCCCTGCCCTGGCTGAAGCCTCAAGTACCTCTGCCATGTGGGCCATGTGGCCCGGGAGACCCTCGGTGGTGAAGGTGTCAGTGCTGGGAAAAGAGGCCATGTGGAGTTTGCAGCCTGTCTCAGTCGGGAGAATCACAGTGCTGATCTTTGGGACTCTGGAGCAAGGCAATGGCTTCTGGGGTTAAGAACTAAATGCCCCCCCCCCCTTTTTTTAGGATTTTATTTATTTATTTGACAGAGATCACAAGTGGGCAGAGAGGCAGGCAGAGAGAGGGGGAGCAGGCTCCCTGCTGAGCAGAGAGCTCGATGTGAAGCCTGATGCAGGGCTCAATCCCAGGACCCTGAGATCATGACCTGAGCTGAAGGCAGAGGCTCAACTCAATGAACCACCCAGGCACCCCAAGAACTAAATGCCTTTTTTTTAAAAAAAAATATTTTATTTATTCATTTGACAGACAGATCACAAGTAGGCAGAGAGGCAGGCAGGCAGAGGGGGAGGGGGGAAGCAGGCTCCCTGCTGAGCAGAGAGCCATGCAGGGCTCAATCCCTGGGATCACGACCTGAGCCGAAGGCAGAGGCTTTAACCCACTGAGCCACCCAGGCGCCCCCCACAAATGCCTTTTGAGAAATAATTTCAGGCATGCTTCTGGGCCCTAGAAGAGATGGGACGCCTGACCACAGGACACCAAATGACCATGCAGCCTCAAGGACCCACCATGAACTGAGTCCCATCAGAGGCACCACACGGTGAGAACAGGCGCAACAACAAGCTAGGGGCTGGGGAAGAGATGCGGGGGTGGGGGGTGGGGAGGGGGGAGGTTGGACAGAAGAGGTGACTGCAGAGTGGGAGCAGGACCAGAGGGCCCAGCAAGCAGCAAGCCCAGAATCTCCATGGCCCCCCACCATAGTGCACTGGCGCCCTCCCTCAGCTCCTGCCCTCTGCTATGGGGAGGCTCCCAAGTGACACTCAGCCCTCGGAGGGCAGAGGAAGAGGCCTGTGCTCACTGTATGGTTAGTTCCCTTGGTAACTTGGGTGTAAGCTGAAAATGGATGGACGCCGCGCCACAACCTCTAACCTCTATTGTTTAAAGCATAAAGGAGATAGCTTTTCATTCCTTCATTTTCTCATTTGCACGTGAATTTCATCCATTCATTCTGTCTCCTGTGGTTTGGCCCCAATCCCTCCCTCCGCCTCTTCCAGTAGGACTGGACACATTTATTTTTCTTGTTTTCTAGTGTGTCTCCAGCACTTCCCTTTACATGAGGCCCCTCCCACCCGCATTGAAAAATGCTTTCCTCTCTTTCAATCCGTAAGAAAACAAAACTTAAACTTTCTCAGAAGAATAAAAAAAAAAAAACAAGAAAAGAGAAAAAAACATAGCTCCTCTTGTCCCTGTATCTGTTGCCTGTCTCTCTTTCCTTCCTTACAGACAGACTTTTTTTTTTTTAATTTTTTTTAATTTGACACACAGAGAAAGATCACAAGTAGGCAGAGAGGCAGGCAGAAAGAGAGGAGGAAGCAGGCTCCCTGCTGAGCAGAGAGCCCGATTCGGGGCTCGATCCAGGACCCTGAGATCACAACCTGAGCCGAAGGCAGAGGCTTAACCCACTGAGCCACCCAGGTGCCCCCAGACTTCTTAAAAGAATGGACACCTGCTGTCTCTGTTTCTCACCTCCCTGCTCCCCCTCAACCCCTCCTGTCCAGCCAGGCCTCCATTGCTGTTACTCTTTCTAAATGGTCCTTACGTCTGTCACCATTGTCATAGCCCGACACAGGCCCCCTTCACCTCCTACAGGAGCGCTGGGATAGACTCCTAACTTCTTTCAAGTAATCATTTTTGTTCGTTGGGCCCATCCCTGTATAGCAACCAGTATGATCTTTTAAGAGCACACCTCCTGGGGCGCACTGGGTGGCTCAGTGGGCTAAGCCTCTACCTTCAGCTCAGGTCATGATCTCAGGGTCCTGGGATTGAGCCCCGCATCGGGCTCTCTGCTTGGCAGGGAGCCTGGTTCCCCACTCTCTCTCTCTCTCTCTGCCTGCTTCTCTGCCTACTTGTGATCTCTGTCTGTCAAATAAATAAATATAATCTTTATTAAAAAAAATAAAAATCCTATAGGCAAATGTGACTTTTCTAAATGCTATATATTAAAATATAATGTTAAATAATTACAAGAAATGGGGGCGCCTAGGTGGCTCAATGGGTTAAACCCTCTGCCTTCGGCTCAGGTCATGATCTCAGGGTCCTGGGATCCAGCCCTGCATCGGGCTCTCTGCTTGGCGGGGAGCCTGCTCCACCGCCCCCCTTCTCTGCCTGCCTCTCTGCCTACTAGTGATCTCTCTCTCTGTCAAATAAATGAATAAAATCTTTAAAAACAACAGTATTTCACATCAAATCTCAGTATTTCACATTCTCTGTTGGTTGGCTAGGGCTGCCATAACAAAATACCACACATTGGGTGGCTTAAACCAAAACACTTTTTTTCATAGTCCTGGATCAAGGCGTTGACAGTTTGGTGTTGGTGAGGACTTTCTCTTTGGCTGACAGATGGGCACCTTCTTGCTGCGTGTCCTCAGATGGCCTCTCCTCTGTGCATGTGCTCTACTTGTGTCTCTTCCTCCTTATAGGAATGCCCATTCTCTATGGCCTTATTTAACCTTAATGACCTCCTCAGGCCCTGTCCCCAAATACAGTCACACTGTGGGGTTCAAGCTTCAACATAGGAAGTTGCCAGCGAAACAGTTCAGTCCAGGACCCACCAAAGTCCTCTACATGGTCTACCGGGTTCTGCCTGGTCTGGCTTTTGCCTGTTTTCCAGTCCTGTCTGTTGAACTTTCCTACTTTCTCTGTGTATTTCTCAGTTCCTCAAACACACAGGCTTCTTCCCTCTCTGGGACCTCAGTACATGCTGTTTCTTCTGCTTGCAATATCCTTTTACCACTCTCCCCTACCCTTAGCCTGTGTAATGCCTCCTTATTCCTCAAACACTAGCTCACATGTCTTCCTCAAGGAGTATCCATGACCCATGATGTGGTCATGATGAGGGTCCCCACTTATGTTTTCTCTCTGCATGCCTTATTCCTCCTGTGGGGCTTAAATCTCTGACTGCATAAATCATTGCTTAATGCCTTTTTTTTCTCTTCCATAGAAAAACAGCTCTGCGATAATAGGGACCATGCTTGTCCTGTTGACTGCTGTATCCCTAACAGCTAGCTAGTATGTTGTACATGCTAGGTGCTTTAAAAATAGTTATTTAAAGAACTAATTCACAGAAGTGAAAGGTAGATTCCTTATTGGACTTTCAGGTGAAGAGAAGAATCAGCAACATCAAAAATGTTAAAATTCCATTCCTCTGTGAATCTCTTTCTAGCCAGGAAAGTCAGGCTGATGGGAATTATATCAGACTGACCTATTTTGGAAATTGCGCAGATCTAGCTAAGATCTCAGTGGTGAATGCTGTTCATTCATCAACATTCATCTCTGCCCATGTTGCTCAGTTGCGGGAGATTGTTTTCAAAGATGGCTAAAGCAATTTGTCCTATGCTCCTTTTCCATGTCCCAGGACTTCGCTGTTCCTTCTAAGAAGAGGGGTGTCGATTTCTCCTCTTCTTAAATCTGGACTGGCCTCATGACTTGCTTTGGCCAACAGAATTGGGCAGAAGTGATGCTATGTGAGTTGTAGGCCTTGCCTGCAAAAGTTCTTACAGTGTCCTCTTCGACTGTCTTGGAATGCTGCCCCAAAACCACTGTGGAAGGGAGCTGGGTTAGCCTATTGAAGGGGAAGACCAAGTGGAAGAGAATCAAGGCAAGCCAGACATGTGAGTAGGACCCTCTTGAGCCTTCCTGCTCAGCAGCTCCTCCAGCTGATACTGACTGCATGAAAGAGCCCAGCAGAGACCAGCAGAGACCAGCGGAGGAGCCCACGCAATTGGGAGAATAACAGATCTTCGTTAGGTGGCTTGTTACACAGAAATGGCTGAGTGGAACCTCAGTCCTCCTGCTTTCTGCATATTAATCCCATTTCCTTTTCCCTAAACACTCATGCCCTTCCTCCTGACTCTCTCACTGTCACACTCAGTCCGAATCATCAGAACATTCCAGAATGTTGCTATTTCCAATTATAAATCCAAAGAGAAAACAGACAAGGCAAATGATTCATAGTAGTGTCTACATGTGTGCCTTTCACTGAGTCTGGATGTAAGGGTGTTGTCAGGAACCCTATTCTTGGAAAGATTCACTCACCTAGGACGTGAGGCTCCCCAGGGTGAAGCTGGAGGCAGAGTCACTGTGCACATTTCAACATATGAAGTTGCCTTGGCTGCAATTTCTAAACTTGAAGTGTAACCTAAGATTCATGTCCTATGAAAAGCTCCTTCCTGTGACAAAGGCCTATTTCCTAGAAACTCTTCTGGGTGTACACATTGGCCTATCCAGTTAGTTAGCATTGTTTGTGTTAAAAAAAAATTCAACTGAGTAAATTTAAAGATCTAATTGGTTTTTAGTCAACAGTTCATGAATCAGGCAGCATCTCCTCTAGCAAATTGAAAAAGGCTCTGAAGGGCTGTACAGAAATGAAAGGGTTTTGTAGGCTGAAGACAGCATGAAAAGGTAGTTTCTTTTCATTTTTAAAGATTTTATTTATTTATTTTTGACAGAGAGAGAGAATGCAAGCAAGCACAAGCAGGAGGAGCAGCAGAGGGAGAGGAGGAGCAGGCTCCCCACCGAGCAGGGAGCCCAAGGCTGGGCTTGATCCCAGGACCCTGAGGTCATGACCTGAGCCGCAGGCAGACACTTAATTGACTGAGCCACCCAGGTGCCCTGGAAGAGGAGGTTTCTAGCAAAGAGTGGATTGTTTCAGGCAAAGCCACCTCCCTGTGGGAGGTGGATGGGGTCTTCTGAGCAGATTACCTCACTATGGCTAACCAGGTAATTCCAGATCAATTTAAAGGTTACATTCCTGGGAGAGGTGGAAACTACATTTAGGCTTAGGTGTTAAGTCTTGATTTGCTGAAATGAGGCTTAGCACGAGTAGCTCCGTTCAGAGCTGTTCTCTCTCTCTCTCTCTTTTTAAAGACTTTATATATTTTTTTGTCAAAGAGAGAGAGAGGGAGAGAGAACACAAGCAGGGGGAGCAGCAGGTGGAAGGAAAGGCAGGCTCCCCACTGAGCAGGGAGCCTGATGTGGGACTCGATCCCAAGACCCTGGGATCATGATCTGAGCCGAAGGTGGATGCTTAACCACCTGAGCCACCCAGGCACCCCTGTTGTCTCTTTTTTAAACATTTATATCAGAAAAAACTTGGAAATAACCCAAATGCCAAGAACATGAGAATGCATAAATATTTATAAAGTGGAATACCATACAGGTAAAGTGAATGAGCAAGAACTACAAGTAGTAATGTAGCCAAAACTCAGAAAACCTATCACTGGATGAAAGCAGCGAGCTGCAGAAGTTCTGTAAAGCATGACACTATCGGTGTAAACATTTAAAACATGCAAAACACCATCATGTATCTTTAGGACACATTCGTGTGTACAGAGTGAATACATGTATGCATGGGGATATCGAACAACATATTTAAAAGAGGGAGGCCAGGGAGCAGGACTGGGGAGCAACGCACAATGGTTTCATCTGTACAAAAATGATTTGAAAGGCATATGAGAAGTTCACAGATTGACAGAGCTGGGTAGCAGATAGTATTCTTTATATGTTTCTTATGCTCGAACCATTATATGATAAAAAGTAGAAAAGTCTCCCCTTCCCTCTTCTCACTGGTCAGGTCTTTTCTACGGTCCAGTTTCTTGACGCTGGCTTCCTGGCAGCCCTCGGCCACCACGTGGGCTAAAGTCATCCAACCTAAAGAGGCCCACGGTGTGCTTAGTTTTATTTTATGACAGTAGAGCTCTAAGTCAGGGAGAGTTTCAGAGAGAAAGGAAAGAGAACTTCCTCCAGGGAGTGCTGTTTTCCCACTGTGGGCTCAATAAATGATTAGGGAGGGAGTGGGTGGTTTTGGCAGGGCTTCCTGTACCCGCTGTGCCCTGCGAGGCCTGCCAGCCTCTCGTTCACCATGGCAGCCTCTGGCTGTAAAGTGCAAGGTCAAAGCTCAAGGAAGGCATCAGGCCTGGCTTCTGGAAGTGTGTGGGAGGGGTGGGTCATGGAGGGAAAAGAAGGTGAGGGGACAATTCGGGAAATGTACTTCAAAGAAGGGAGCACGAGCAAAATAGTATTCAC
>RCUC01148131.1:0-10924 GCA_003697995.1 Taxidea taxus jeffersonii
CCAGCTTCAGGCAATAACCCAGATGGACAGCAGGACACAGTGCACTCCGTACCTGACCCTCCACACGGCTGTCCCAGGCACCACCCCCAAGAGTGGCACTCACCAGATGAGGGCGAGGTTGACCTCCGTGTTGGGAGGGTAGTTCTCCAGCTGGATGAGGGAGACGAAGAGCAGAGGCCCCAGAAAGTTGACCAGGGCGATGACCCCAGGGGGCAGGTACTGGAGCACCACAAACAGGGACTCCTGCAAGGGAAAGCAGGTAAGGGGGTGCCCAGGGACCGGAGGGTCCCTAGCAGCACCCCCACGCCCTACAGCCCCCTCAAGTGTCCCCCCGGTGCAGGCCTGGCGTCAGGAAACCCACGGGCTGTTCCCAGCTACAGCACGGCGGCTGGGGGTACCACGGGTGCAGGCGGTCTGGCCCGTCGGGACCTTAGGCATACTGTCTACCTCCCTGAGCCTCAGCTTGCTCATCTGCCAAGTGGGACTACCCTGTCTCCCCCCAGAGTTCTGGCCAGGGTTACATGAACGCATGTCCGTGGCCTGGCACCTCTTTGTTGTCCTGCGAGTACTTGGTGGCCCAAAAGATGGCACTGATGGCCCCAACCACCAGGAGCCCGATGAGGACATTGACCCGCAGGTAGGTGAGCAGGTGGCAGACCCTCTGGGCCCGGGTCTCCTGTTGCACCAGCAGGAACCGACGCCTTTCCTCCAGCTCCACCTGTCATGGGGGTGGGGACACAGATGGTTTCAGGTCTCTCCCCGGCCAGCAGGGTGCTGCGTGTGGTGGGGAGGCGGTCAAGTCCAGGTCAGTGTTCGTGGGGAGGGGAGCTGCCAGGATCCAGGCGAGGCTGGTGTGACCCTGCGGCAGGTGCAGGTGAGGGGCGGAGGCCGGTTTTATCTAGACCACTGCCCCCTGCACAGGGTGGGTGGGCTCATGCCGAAGCACCGGCACAGCCTCGGCGCCGGCTGGAACACGCGTGTGTGTGCACACTCCCAAATCGTGCCCACTCACGCACATAGTCACACACCCACGTCCCCACACCAGACCCTTGCACACACCTTGAATTCGTTGCTGATCTCATGCTTCTTGATGGTGGCTGCTTCCTGTCCCCGGGTACAGAAGTCCCAGGAGGAGAACACTTTGACACTGACAGGCGACTTGTAGTCTTGGCCGAGGAACAGCCTCTGGGGCAGCCCCTTCACCATCCTGGAGGGAGCAGGAGGCGAGGGCCCGTGGGAGAGGGGCCCAGGTCTGGGGCGGGAAGCCCCGGACAGCCCCGGGTGCAGGCTGGGGTCAGGGGTGGGGTTAGGCGGCCGGTGTCCCTGAGCTCTGCCATTGGGGGCACAGTCAGGGCCGTGAAACCACCGATGAGCCTGCCCCAATGAGGCTGGGGCCCTCCTGCCATGCCAAGGGAGGTGGGATCAGGGAAAGAGCCAGAAGCAGGCAGGGGCTCTGCTCTCACCGCTGCAGAATCCCACAGAAGCAGAGCAGCAGGCAGGCCAGCGGGCTCAGGAGGTAGGCGAGGCGGATGCTGTAGGCCGAGCTGCTCTCGGGCCCCGCCCGGTAGGCGCCATAGAAGAGATAGCTGTCGGCGAAGGCCTGGGGGTGTGGATGGTGACAAGGGGGTCATGCGGGCTGTGTGTTAAGTGCTTCCCGTGTCTTCTAACTGTCACAGAATCCTCGGCAGGGAGGGAGGGAGAGCATCCCACCATGTCACAGTCCCGGAGCAAGGCCACACAGCTTTGAGGAAGAGAGAGGACCGGAACACGGGAGTCTGCTCAGTGACCTCTCCGTGGCACCCAGGGACGAGGGTGGGGTGGTGCTTATCCCACGGGCCTGGACACTCTTCCTCTCCATCCTTTGCCGCTCCCAACCCAGCTGGGTACTGAGGATGGGGGTACCACTGTACTGGCTGTGCATATTGGCCTCAGCCTCTCTCTGACCCCATCATTGTCCCCGCCGGCCTGTTTACATAAAACCGTCCCCCTAGAAGCCAATGTCTTTGAAGGAATGGGGTCCTCTTAGACAGCGGTCCCCTGGAGCCGGTTCTGCAGGTCTCCCAGCCCTCCTGATGCATCGCCGAGACGGAGCTCACTTACCCTGCCGGTTAAAATGTTCCAAAGTGGATTGTGGAATCTGGGAACACCAGTCTGGGGCTGGAGGCCAGCAGGGCACTCCAGGGCTGTCCGGAGGGAGAGGGGAGCAGTCGGGAAGGGTCCCCAAGGCATAGGTGAGGCTCTGCCCTCATCTCTTCCATAGCACCCCCCATCCTGGGGAGGCCTGAGCAGGACCCTGAGGAGGGTGCCGCACAAGGCACGGTCAGGGAGAGTCCCAGGGCTGGACTCAAGCAGGACGCTGCTGTCCCAGCACTCTGAGCCCTGGACAGGCCCCTCAGGGTCCTCAGGGTGCAGGAGGGCGCTCCAGGACCTCATGGGGGGGGGCTGGGCACTCACTGAGGTTAAGGGAGGGGCCTGCGTCAGGGGGGCGGAGCCAGACCAGGGGCAGCAAGACGAAGCTGGCAGTGAGCAGCAGGGTCAGAAGGTTGAGCAGCAGCAGGAAGCGCAGGAAGGTGAAGTAGGACTGGATTCCGGTGCCAAAGAGGCCTGTGAGGAGAGCAGCAGGGCCTTCAGAGCCGCACCAAGCCAGGCGCCCGCTGGGAACCCGGGGGCCCGACCAAGCCGGCAGGGTGCCGGTGACCAGGGTGCCGGTGACCGGCCCGGCCCAGCCGGCGGATCAATGGCCAGCAGTACCTCTGGCAGCCACCGGGGGGTGCTGCCACCCGCCTAGTTCTGCGCCCCGGTGGGGGCGGGAGGGGTGTGAAAGGATGGGGGGCGTTGTTCGGCGGGGGGGGGGGGGGGGGTGTTGGGGGGGGGCGGAAGGGACAATGGCAAGTGGGACGGTGGCCTCGGGTTTCTTAACCGGACACTGAGCCTCCAGAGAAGGGAGGTGGGAGGTGGGAATTGGGGTGGGGGTGCGGGTCCTACCCCCGATCTCGTAGAGAGCCCCTTCCCAGAGCCCAAAGCCCCGGGCCAACCGCTGCGCTGCCTCCCCTAGGCGCCGCCGGACAGTCCGCCGCCTGCGCTGCCATCGCTGCCAGCAAGAGGTCTTCACCCCCTCGGGCTCCCGCAGCTGCCTGGGTTGGGATGGTGATGGGGCGTCCTTGAGTCACCCGCTGTGCCCACCGGGCCAGGCAGAGCAATGCCAGGGGCCAGAGGCGTCTTCCCACGGCTGGGGACTTGCACCCTCATCCCACGGGTGCATCCTCTGGGTGGTGCCCCACTCACCCCACCATCTGGCCTGCACCCGGTCCTGCCCAAGGGGGAGGCACCCACCGAATGAAGCGCTTGTCCACCATGGCGTAGGGCAGCTCCCGCACCTGAGCCTGGGAGGACCACAGCCGCTCCATCTCCTGCTCCCACAGCTCCTCGACCCCTGGCTCAGGTTCGGGCTCCAGGAGGGCCTGGCCGGCCTGCACTGACCACTGCCTCAGCATCTCTGCGGTGGGGCTGAGGTTGAAGGCGCCGGGCTGCAATCCCCCACCTCCTAGACGGGGCGTGGGCTGCCTGCTGGGTGAGCTTCAAGCTCTTGGCCCTGGCACAGCCAGAGATGAGGAGAAGAATTCAGTCGGAGCAGCTCTGGGCTCGGTCCCCATGCACATCTCAAAGCACCCCCCTGCCGGAGGCCTGAGGTTCCCCGTCTGTCAATGGGGAGGAATGTCCAGAGGGCATGGGAAGATGGGATTGTCCCAGACAAAGACAAAGCCAGGTGTGGCCACAGAGAGATTCGATGGGGTCCGAAGCCTACTGCAGCCAGGCCACACCTGCTGCCTGTGGCCACAGGCCTTTGGGGTCACCCTGTGGCAAGACAATTTTGGCTCTTCTTCCCGGAGTAATTCTCCCAGTGGGAACAGGCCCCTGTCCCAAACCCTGACAGCTCCCAGAATCCAGTATCCTGCCGGGTTTGGATGTACTGGGACCCTCCCCCTTTCGTGTGCTACCTGGGGTCCAGCCCCCAGGATCGGGTCTGCCCGCCCCCCAGAGGCCCCAGATGAGGAGTCGTGGCTACAGCCCAGACTTGGGAAGGGGACCCCACCCCTCAGCAGTCCCACCACCTTGATTCTCTCTGGACTTCAGCCCCTCATGCTCTGCCTCCTCCCACCACGCTGCACCCAGCTCACCTGGGGACAAGGGACCAAGTGCCCAGAGGAGCCCCTCGTTGGACTGGCTCCCTCCACGCTAGGCTAGGCGGGGCTGCGAGGGAACCGGGGGAGGGGTCACATGACAGGAACCCCAGCTCTCCCGCCATCTCCTCCCCCTCCACTTCTCGTACCCCCCCTCCGCAGTTTGCTTTCTCTTTGGCCCACGCTTCCTGTGTCTTGGGGGGGCAGGCGGGGGTGGGGGAGGGCAGGGCATGGAGGGGCAGCCTCCAGGCCTGTGGGGTCAGGGTTGGCAAGGGGGTGGGGTGGTGTCACGCTGTCCCTCCCTGCGACTCCAGCGTGGTCTCCCCACCTACCCGTCCCTTTATGCCCTTCATGCCTGGGGAGCCAAAGACCCAGGTGGGAGGAGGGGCACTTATCTACCCGTGGCGGGTTGTCCCCGAGGGTGTGAGCGATAGTGACAGAATGGGTGGGCCCCATCACTTGGGGCTGCTCAGTTTCCAGAAGCCCTTGGCGTTAATCCTCAACCTCCCGCCTGGGTCACTGGCTCGTAGCACTTAGAGCCTGGTCTCTAGTAAGGGCTCAGGCATCGGTGCCATTCGTTTCAGCTAGGCAAGCCATCTTGGCCGCTTCTCTCTCCTGGAACCATGTGGGAGGCCCTGCGGTCTTGCCTTTCCTCCTTGCTCCCTGTCCGCCTCCTTCAGGGCCCCGTGCGTCCAGCTGAGCTCTGATGGGCTGATGAGCACCAGCTTGTGCTGGTGCCCAGTGCACAGTGGGTTTAGAGAGTGGGGGCAGGGGGAACAGACAAGCAAAAAGAACATGTCAACAGGAAGTGGCAAGTGCTCCAACAGGGTTCAACCCAGGAAGGCTTCCCATGGGAGGTGACCTGCAAGTTGGGCCGGGGTCACGCAAGTACCATGTGGCTGGAGCATGGGTGTGCACAGAGAGGGGCAGTGGGAGGGGAGGCAAGGGCTCAGCCTGCCGGTCTTCATACGGCAGTGCCTTGTGCCTTGTGCCAAGATCCAGCCGAAGTAATCCGTCAGAGCCCCAGCGCTGGCCCCTCCAACTCTGTCCAACTTCGGGTCCGCGGACCCTTTTACCACTTGCATTATATCTTGTCCTTTGGGAGCCCTGCTTTGCCCACCTGTTCTCCCCTCCAGGAGGGCCCTCTCCTTCCTTTTACCTTCCCCCCACCCCACCCACTGTCCAAATCCTGCCCATTCTCACTCCAGTCCCTGGGAGCCTCCCGTCTGACCTGCCAGGCTTTCTCAAGGTCCGGGTTCTCGGTGGAGGTGGAGCTCCGGCCGGACTCGCATGCGCCCTGCCAGAGGACACCCCTGGGGGCTGATGAACGTGGTGGCCGCCTGTTGGCTCATCTGTGAGGCAGGGAGTGGGTGTCCAGCTCCCTGGCTTATGGGAATCGCGAAGAAAACAGCAGAGGGGACAGTCACAGTGTCAGGCTTCCCTGGGGCTTGCTCCCTCCTCCCCACCTAGCACCCAGGAAGTACACCCGAACTCTGAGTAGCGGCAGAAACCACGCCCGGACCAGAGAGGGGTGACAGGCCGGGTGGGTGCTGCAGCCGGCTGGGGACAGTCGTTGGTCAGCAGGGGGTGGTGTGCAGGAAAGGGTTACCCAACCCGGTGTCGCAAGACGCCGACCGCGGGCTGCTTTGATCGCTGCCCTGGGAAAAGGGCGGCTGGAGAAGCGTTGTCTCCACTTGAAACCTGGGGAAACTGAGTCCCGCTGACACTGTGGACGGAGATTGGAGCAGACCCCGACGCTCGGCCGCCCGCACCCTGCTCAGACCTCGGGGTGAGGCGGAGCCGGGGTCAGCAGTGGGCCGGGGGAGGGCAAGGTCGCGCGAGGGCGCGGGGGCGCGCCGGGTCACGTGACGCCCAAGGCCCGCCACCACGTGGGCCGGGGCTGGGCGGCGCAGCTCCCTCCGCCCCGCCGGTCCCGCGAGGGTCCCAGGTCGCCCCCGGGCCCCCCTTCCCGGTCACCCCCTCCGCCCTGACCCCGCGGCCCCGCCCCCAGGTGGTGCAGCCGGGACCGCGGTTCCGGGGACAGGTGAGCGGCTCGCGAGCGCGCAGGGCCCGTCCTCCCCCGCGCCCCCCGGGTGAGCGGCGGGGATCGGGGGGCCGGCCCGGGCGAGGCCGCGGGTCCTCCCGGCCCAGCCACTTCCCCTGCGGCGGCCGCCGCACCCGCTCCGCACTCCTGGGGGCCCCGGGGCCACCGGGCGGTGAGTTCCCGCGCCGGGGGCCTGACGCCTCCCGCTCCCGGACGTGCGCGCGGCCCCGGCAGCCCCCAGCCCGCCCCAGCCGGCCGGCCCAGCGGGGAGGGCAGCGGCGATGCCCCGGGGCCGGGGGCGGGGCAGCGGGGGGCTGGCGGGGAGAGGGGTCGAGGGGCTCCCGGACTTGGGGCGGCCCCTGCGTCCCGCGGCTGGGCTGCGGCTCTTCCCGGGCAGCTGCTGCTCCCTGCGGACTCGCTGCCGGCCGGGCTGCGGCTCCCGGAGGCGCGCCCCACCCTGCCCCTCCCCACCTGGCTCCGGGCTCAGGAACGCTGGGCCCCGGAAACGCGGCCCGACCTGCCCGGCCTGGGGGCCTGGGGCACGGTGCCAGGACGCGGGCTGTCCGCGGGGCAGCAGTCCTAGGCAGTGGCCGGGTGCGCCCAGGTGAGCCCCCTTGAGCCAAGCCAACTTTTCTGAGCGCTAAGTTCCCGGGAGGAAGGGGAGGCGGGGGAGGGGGACCTAGGGCAGGGCCGAGGCAGGGCTGGGCCCCGGCTGCTGGCTCCCACAGGGTGAAGAGCCCAGACAAGGCCACCCTGGTTCCAGTTGTCCCGGGCGATGACAGAGCCCTCCGCCTGGACAAAGGCTGGACAAAGGCGGCCTGTTTAATGCCCAGCCTCCCTTCCCCCACAGCCAGCCGCCCGCTGGCGCCGGTTTTGGAATGTAGGGGAGTGGGTCTCCGAGAGCTGGTGACCTTGCAGCGGCCCGGCCCAGCCCAGTGTGGAGGGCAGTGGTCCCTGTTGTGGGGGGTGAGGGGGGTAGCGATGGGTGGGAGTGCGCTGGAGGGGGCCCTGGAGCTGGGGGCAGGTGGGGAGGGCTGGCCGTGGGAGGGGCTTCCTGTGAGAGGAAGTGCTGGGCGGCTGCGGGGCGGGCCTGGGAAGGCCTGGGAGCTGCCCTGACCTTTTTCCCCAAGAGCGCCTGGACCCCTGGGGCGGAGCGCGAGGAAAGGAGGGCGGTGTCCACAGGCGCCCACCCCCTTCCCCCTTCCCAGGGACTGGCGCCTTAGAGGAAACCCATGGGGACTGCTCAGAACCCCCCCTTCCTTCAGCTGTCCCGCAGGCAGTGGAAGGGACGCCGCCTCGCTCCATCTGGCATGTGGTTTATTGGGGGTCACTAACCTGACCACGTGTTTGGCTGGGGGGGGGGGGTCAGGCAGCGGCTCCGCGGCCCAGGCTGTGGCCCCCACGGTCCCCAGGGGGTGGGTGGTTTGGCTGCGCACCAGGCACCGGAAGCCTCGGTGCACCACTCCCTGTCTCGTCAGATGGGCAGCGGGAGGCCTTGGAGGCTGTGCCCAGGCTCTGAGCTGCCCTAGGGCGGCAGACAGGCAGGGCGTGCGTCCTAGACATGGCCCAGCCACTGAACTTTGTCCTCGATGTTCCCGAGACGCCAGAGGACCACGGGTAAGTGCGCTGGGGCTGGGGGGTGGTGGGCTGGAGGGCAGAGATGCCCCCCCCCACCCCAGCCTGGGAGAGGCCACCAGGACCAGGGCCTGTGGAGGGGGTGGCTGCTGGGGCGGGGCTGGGTCAGCCTAGGCCTGACTCCCTGCCCATCTCTCATCTCGGCAGCCAGGAGCCCAGCCCCTACGATGAGAGCGAAGTGCACGACTCCTTTCACCAGCTCATCCAGGAGCAGAGCCGGTGGGCGGCTGAGGAAGGGCTGGAGCTGCAGGAGAGGGAGCGGGGGGCTGGAGCCCCCGAGACCACAGGTGAGCCCGCCTGGCACGGCCCGGCCCGGTGCGCAGGCGCTGGGACGCTGCGAGGCTGGGGCGGGGCTCTGAGCCTTCCCAGCCTGGCCCGGCGCCTCTCCCAGCTGCGGGCCTGGGGTGGGGATTGGGTGGGGACACTGCCGGGCCCGCGTCTCCAGGACCCCTGGACGAGTCTTTGTGGTTTGCAGGCAGCGGCCGCCAGGTCCCAGCGGGGCCGGAGGATGCCGGGGCGCACAGCGCAGCCACGCTCCGCATCTTGGCCTGCATGCCCAGTCGCACGATTGGTGAGTGCGCCCCCTCCCCCGGCCCGGGCGGCCAGGGTAGCAGCGGGATCTGTGTTGCGTGGAGCTGGGCCCTTTGCCCCGCACCCGGCCGCCCGCTGCCCGGAGGCCCGGCACAGCTGCAGCACAGCCCCCTGCGGCCTTGCTGGGTTCCAGAAACCACTCCAGAGTCCCGGGGATAAAAATAGGCTCTTGGGAACCCAGTGGTGCCCGAGGTCTCTAGTAAACCGGCTTCGTGGGCCCCAGCAGGGGTGAGGGGCAGGGGGGTGAGGGCGGTGCTGCCCCCCTAACCCTCCCCCCCCCCACCTGCCTGCAGGCCGCAGCCGTGGCGCTATCATCTCCCAGTACTACAACCGCACAGTCCGGCTGCGGCGCCGGGTCAGCCGGCCTGAGCTCAGGGGTGTGGGGCGCTCGGCCCGGCCCAGCCTCCGCCTCTACGACCTGGAGCTGGACCCTGCGGCCCTTGAGGAGGAGGGTGAGAGAGTGGGCTAGGCAGGGGGGTGGGGGGCCGGGGCCCTGGGCAGAGAAACCGAGCAGTGGGGCCGCCTGGACCGAGAAGCTTTGGCCCATGTCACACGGCGCCCTGCGGTGTCCACGTGCCCGTGCTGAGCACTTGTGTTGCACACGCTGCTCTCGGCTTCGGGCTGGGATGGTGGTGAGCAGAGCAGGTCCCGCTCTCTGGTGGCTTGTTTCTGCCCAGTAGAACAGACGGGAGCCAACGAAAGGGAATAGCAGACCCAAGCTCAGATGAGGGGGACTGAGGGAAGGCATGCGGCAGGACAGGGATCCAGGGAGGCTTCCTGGAGGAAGCAACACTGGAGCAGAGGAGCATGTGCAAAGGCCCTGAGGTGGGAGGCGGGTGTGGCGGCAGTGGAGGGCAAGGGACCGTGATCATAACAGGGCCAGTGTCACAGGTCAGGCCTCAGCCAGGTAGCCTGTGGCATTCAGGGGCCCAGAGCTCAGGCACTGTGCTGGGGCCCTGTCTGTGATCTCCGTGTGGTGGGTGATGGACTGGGCAGGGAGGAGTGGGCTCTGGGCAACTTGCGCTTCACAGGCTTGGCCAGGTGACCCCTGTCTGTCACTTTGGGGTGAGGTGGTGTCCCCTCCCAGGGTGGTCGCGAAGGTGGGGGGGCGGGTCTACAGACCCCGTGTCCCCGCATCACCTCGCAGGAGCTGGAGAGGGGGGCGGTGCTAGGGGATGGGTTGGGACCTCATCACTGCTGAGCAGGAGGGTAGGGGTGAGGCTCAGGTGGGAGGGGGTCAGAGCCAGAGGCTTGTGGGGACCCAGGAGGAGAGTTAGGGTCCAGGAGGAGGGGCACCGGGCTCGTAGGCTGGGAGTGGGTAGTGAAGACAGCTAGCGGGGCAAGACAGACGGGCACGGCAGGGTCCGGCTTGAGTGGTGCCGGCCGAGAGCAGTCGTCTGGGGCTGGGACGGCAGGCGGAGGTCTGCGTTGGGGCGGGCCGGCAGGGGCAGCCAGGCTTGTCCAGGGGCACAGGCACGGCAGGGAGGGAAGGAGGGATGCGGTGGGCACTGACACCCCCATCCTGCAGAGAAGCGGTTCCTGCTGGTGAAGGAGCTGCAGGGCCTGACGGTGGCCCAGCGGGACCACATGCTTCGGGGGATGCCCTTGGGCCTGGCCGAGAAACGCTGCCTGCGGTCAGTGCCCGTTGGCCTCGGGCCGACTCCAGACCCACTGCCATGGTGGGGAGGGGGGCTGGGCGGTAGGCGAGAAGGGCGCTGAGCATGCGGCGGGTACGCTCTGGGGGGCGTCAGGTCCATCCCTGGCCCCGCCCTGATGCCGCCTGTGCCCCCAGAGAGGAGAGCCGGACCCCGAGGGGGAAGCGGAGGGGCCGGCCAGGCCGGCATGGGCTCTTCCCCTGCTGTGGCCGGCTCCGAGACGCCTGCGTCCTGGTAGGAGTCTGCTGCCCGCGGTGGGCCCCGGGCGGCTGGGCAGGGGTGGGGGGACCCCCATTCTGTGGCCGTCCTGTGTGTGGGGTATCCCAGCTTTCAGACCCGCCCTCCCCTCCGCAGCCCCCACACCTCTGAGCCTGGCCTCCCCTTGCCCCGGGGGCTCAGGGCGGCCCCTCTTCCCTTCCTGCCTCTGTGCCCGCAGGCCCTGCACGGCCTGGCGCTCGGGCTGCTCTCGGGCCTGCTCGCCCTGATGCCCTGGCGCTACGCCCTGAAGCGGATCGGAGGCCAGTTTGGCTCCAGCGTGCTGTCCTACTTCCTCTTCCTCAAGACCCTGCTGGCCTTCAACGCACTCCTGCTGCTGCCGCTGCTGGCCTTCATCGTGGGTGTGCAGGCCGCCTTCCCACCGCCGGCCTCCCCGGGCTCTGCCCCCAGCTTCACGGGCCTGGAGCTGCTCACAGGCGGGGTGAGGGCTCGCTCGGGGTGGGGGGCGTCTGCGGGCGGGGGCCCTGCCTTCTGCCCCTCTTGGCACAGCTTCCTCCAGGGAGCCCCCACCCCTGCCAGTGCCGGGATCCCGGCGGGGGGCC
>RCUC01148132.1:0-30867 GCA_003697995.1 Taxidea taxus jeffersonii
CCCCCCCACCATTTATGCTCTCTTGCTCTGCTCCCTCTCATTCTGCTCTCTCAAATAAATAAATATAATCTTAAAAAAAGGATAAGGAGGAGAAGGGAATTAAGATGCACTGGGCAGGCACTGTGTGTTGGGCAGGGTCATGGGCTCGTCTCCATGCTCACATGGGCACCGTGGGGCCCATCCTGCAGGCGAGGAGGTGCGCTCAGAGTGCCTGGTGGCTGCCCAGGATGGTGCAGGTGCAGGCAGCCTCCACAGCTGGCTCTGCCCCCTGCAGCCCTACTTCAGTCTGTCCCTCCATCGGGCCAGCCACACACACAGAAGCTAAGGTAAAGGTCGTACACACATCCCAGGCTTGGAGCACAGGCGGGAGCCTGTCAGCCAGGAGAGCTGAGCCTGGGTTCGGGCTGTTTCATTTACGACCTTGGTGGCCCTGGCCATGGAGTTTGATCCCGAGGCATCAGTGTCTCTCTCTATAAAATGGGGCTAACGACACCCACCCCAACCATAGCATGGGCTGGGGGGATGGGAGGCTGTGAGAGACCCAGGAAGCAGCCTGCACTCTGGAAGGTGCTGGCTGGCACTCTCGTGGCAGAGCAAAGAAGGGCTGGTGCCAGGAGCGGGAGAGGGCAGGGCCCAGTGGGGGTGGAGGGGGCGTGAGGGGCAGAAAGAATGGAGAGAGCTGGAACACTGACTCAGAGTGACAAGTGAGGAGACACCAAAGAGAAACAGGAAAGAAAGAGAAGAGAGAGAGAAATAATCCTGTGCTTACACTGGGGTAACAGTGAGGGCTAGAGAGGAAAGTACTGGACCAGGAGGCCGTACTGTCCTCTTCACCTTGGGCAGGTTGCTTAACTGCTCTGAACCGCCGTTTATTGGCCTTTCCAGCGGGAGTGGCAGTGTGCCATGCTTCTTAAGGGTGGCCGGCCACACAGAAGCACGCTGAGGAGCCATTCTCACCGGGCACCCATCCATGTGTTCATGTGCGACCTGGATGCTGCCTTGAGTGACAGCACGAGTCATTCAGACAGCTGCTGGAGGGTCACACAGCGCAGCCGAACACGGGACCTCTGAGGTCTGGGTCCCAATGGCTGTGCCTCCCTGTCAGTTCCACTAGGGACAAGGAGAGATGAAGAGACAGACTGAACACAGTGCAGAAGAAAGGGATCCCGGAGGGAGCACAGAGGAAAGCATTTCTGGACGGTCCTGTCCCAGGACCTGGCTGAACCCACCATCTCGTTCTCGAACCACAGGAAGTAGGAGAAGCAGAAGTCACCCTCCCGGAAGAGCAGCGTGGTGTAGCCTTTCTGCAGGTATCTGCGTGCCAGCCGGATCAGAGCCCAGACCTGGGGATAGGGGGACAATGTGCTCATGGCAGCCCCGACAGCCTCCCCGGGCCGGTGAGGTCGGCCCTCTCCTCACAGCAGGCCCAGGGCTCAGGCTCCTACCGCTGGAAGAAAAGCACTCGGAGGAGAAGCTCCTGGAAGGGCAGCGGCTGCTCTGGCTCGCCTGTTTCCTTAGTGCTGGGGCATGGCCTAGGTCAAAGTGCGAGCTCAAAAATAAATCATTATCGGGTGGGTGGGTGAACTACCCCCCACCATTACTACGACAATAAAATATATGTAAAAATACTTCACTTAACTTTACCATGCACAGAAGCCACAAATCAGTAAACTGATCATTCAGCCCAGAAAATAGCCAAGCATGTGGTTAACAGGAGACAAGGGTGTGGCCGCCTGGAAACCGTTCCTGCTGTCCAGGGCCACCCGCCCACCTGGTCCCCTCCAGGGCCGGGCATCTGTGGCATAGCTTCTACACCAGGAAGGTGCTGCGGGGCATGTGAACACAGAGGAGCCTAAGCCAGGCATGTCCTCTGCTCTGGGGTGAAGTCCCAACCAGGGCTCACCAAGAGGTCCAACAGAAACACAGTGACCGAGGGGACCATGTGCGTTGGGTCCCCTGGGTGACATTCTCTTGCCTAATCAAGGACTTCCCGGTGCTGCCTATGACCTGCCCAAGGGAGGACAGCGGGGACAGCCTGACTCCTCCATTTCCCAGGGCTGGAAAAGGCCTGATGAGCGCTCATACCAAAGAGCTTTGTGGAAGGCATGCATGATTCACGGCCAACCTGACCACAACGTCTTGTCTAATTACATCTGCAAACACGGTTGCGGATTTGCTGTATTTTCAGGAAAGCAATCTGACAATGTGTATCAATAACCTTGCAAACATTCCTCCCATTTGACTTAGTAATTCCATTTCTGGGAATCCATTTTGAGAAAATAATCAGACGAGGACAAAGGTGGATGCATGAAGGTATGTGCTGCAGAATTATTTATGACTGCGAGAGCCTGGAAACACTCTAACTGTCCAACATTGGGGAAATGGCTAAGGAAATTATGTTACAGCCACATGATGGACTATTGTGGACTTGTTAAAAATCACGTTAAGAATTAATGACACGAGGAAATGCATCAGATAGAAAGCAAAAACGTGGGTAAACACAATTGCACCTACAGAATGATCCACGACCATGACCGATGGCAAAAAACCACAGAGAAAAACAATGTAAAGAAATGCAGCCAGAGAACCACAAGGCTCTCCCGACAGATGGCTGGGAGGCTGGTACCAGCAACTGCTCCATGAGTTCTCTCTTCTGTGCCACATTTCGAGCGGAGTATTTAATCCGCAGCATCTCACGCATCTGTAATCATTGCCACTCGTGGACGTCAATAGTGTCACTAGCCTCCTTCACAGATGAGCACAAGGACACTCAGATCACGTAATGCCCGGGGCCACGCGGCCAGGGAAAAGGCAGAGCCCACCCTGCCTTCTGTCTTCCTCTTGATTTTACCTATTAGCATATGCTTTATCGAGATGAATCTATCTAATTTATGTTTATACCATGCTACCTACTACATATAAATACACTAGTTTGCCATGAAAGAGTCTGTTAAACAGAATACAAAAACCCCCAGAGAATGTTTCTTTAGTGTGAACCACCTAGTGTTAAATCCTGTATCCAAACTGAACGACCTTGTGTTTCTTCTTTCCATTTGAATTCATTCAACAAATACTTATTGGGATTTATTTATGCCAAGCACAATGTCGGGGTCTGGCCGCTGCCCCAACTGACCTCGCTGCCCAGACACGCTCCTTTGGGCACATCAGAAGACACCCAGGAAGGTGCCCCCCAGACCGACTGAGGCCCATGTGGCCCTGGGTGCCAAGGGTAGGAGCCTGCAGACCAGCTGGGTGCAGATATCGACAGAAGAATACAGTAAGCATTTAAGGCGGGGTGGGCCCAAGGCCTCAGGGGAGCCCCTGGTTGGGGGGCATCAGTCTTTCCTGGATAGGGGTCAGGCCAGCACATCTTGTCTGACGGGAGTGAAGAGTTACCCAGGCCAGGCAACGGTTACCTTGGTTCTGATGAACGTGGCCAACGGCCCCCTGCCCAGCTCCGACGAAATCCTCTTACTGCTGCTGAGGGAAGGGGCCACCATCTGGCCAGTCGTGCGGTCCACATAGATGAAATGTACCAAGCCTGGGAAGTCTTCTAGGTAGGTGAAGGTCAGGGTTAAGGTGAAAGCCAGGGAGGGGCAACTCTGTCCTCCACCTAGGCTTCCAGCAAGGCTAAGCAGTGGAGTCCGGAGGCCAGGCCTGCTGTGCCCACCTGTCCCCACAGCTGCCATGCCAGCCAGCCCCCTAGGGTCCCTGTTTTCCCGGACCTCTTTACCTCTGAACCCCCAACACTGTGAAATTCTATGATGCAAGTACAATGGATCCCTTGACACTAGCACATCTAACCTGGGGGTTTCTAGACCCAACAAGCATAGTGAGTGTTCCTATTTTATCATTTTCATGAGGGATGAGTTTAAATCACATACATGGTGAGGCTGGTGTGGCAGCAGAGCTACCCCTCTGTTAAATGAGCCTAGCTGACCACCCAGCCCACACCCCTTGCCACGGTTTTGCTCATCTCTCCACATTTCACCTCGTGAACAGCCAACATGGCAGGGTGGAGGCTAACGAGGGCCTCTATTACCCTTTCACATGCATACTGAAATCTCAACACAGGAAAAGCTGCTTTATATAAAGCTGCAGGGAAAATCAGTATTCGAAGAACTAATATTCCATAGTAAATAGTCAGACAGGTCTTGGACAGTGGTTTTTAAACAGGGATAAACATTTTTGGTGCAGGCCTTCTCAGCCTTCACATCCCACTGTGTTCTGTGACTCTTAAGGAGGACATGGCCTCTCTAACCCTCCTGACCCCAGGACCCCTGCCTCTCCTGGAATACCTGTTACCACTTTGCTGGCCAGACAATGTCAACATAAACAACCCCCAAAGCCTTTAGGAAGTCACTGTGGGACAGCAGGGATTTGGGAACTGTCAGTCCTGGAGCATTCCTATGGACAAGATACCCATGACAGTATCTCCTATTCTCCAGAGAAAAGATGTTGAGGTGGTGGAACATATCTGTTCCTTCCTGAAAACCTGCACTCCTATAGAGTGGGCAGGTGTGGGGGACAGACAGACACCAGGGGCTCAGGCAGGAGGATATGACACCATGGTGACGTTCCTCCTACTCTTCACCAACAAGAAGTCCTTCCAGTCCATCAGCTTCTCTCTGTCAGGGAAGCAGGGAGGCGGGTGTGGTGTGGTGCCCAGCCCCTGGTCCAGCTACAGCGGGGAGGGGTGCCCACACTTACTGCATGATGGTCTGGACCTGGTCCTGTAGCTGCTGGGGCAGATGGGGGCCCCCTCGGCCTGGAGCCGTGCTCAGGAAGCTGAGACGGTAGATGGCACAGAGCTGTCGTTTCACCTTGCCGCACGCCTGGAGCAGCCTGGTGCCGGGAGAAGAGAGCGTGAAGGCGGGAAGGGCCCTGGAGGTGGGCTGTCTGCATGTGCGCTGAAAAAACACCCCTTAGACCGACTGGACTTCATCCTCTGGGTCAGGGTCACCTGACCGGTGACAGACACAGCTGCTGAAGCACACGCTTGCCCTCAGAGACTCAGGAGGAAGCTTCCTACTTTTCCCCCACCAAGGTATGCCGTACTTGGGTGGAAGCTCCTTGAATCTCAACCCACCCCCCCCCCCACCCTCATGGTTTATTTTACAGAGAAATGAGGGTAAGTGCACCCTTCAGGGCTGATGCTGGGTGGGAATCTAAGCCCCCTACCCCACGTTAAGTCCTCAAGGCCCCCTCCTCCACCTGCAGCCCCTCTGCCTCCCAGCCCCTCTCCAGCATCCAGCATCTGAAAGAGCGGGACTCTGCTCTCTGGGAAGCCCCTGGCCCTCCTGAGCATCCTTTCCCTCTTGGCCTGGAGGAAACTGCCCCTCTGTCCAAATGACTCCTCCCACTTCCCAGAGCCCACCACTCACTCCCAGGATGATCCGGGTTCACTCCTGGAGAAAGCCTTGCTCTTGAACTCCAGCCAGGTTCTCTGTAGGACAGGGGACAGGTTGGCTTTGCGGTGACGGCCCCACAGTGAGGTCTCAGGGAGAAGCTTGTGATGTTGGGCTCTGGGAGGGACCCACGCCTCTCATCTGCTTCAGTATTTAGGCTCATCATGCAGCTGCCCTCACGCAGTCCAAGCCGGCTCTCTGGCAGGTCCCCAGCTCTCTGTGCCCCACCATACACACCAGTGGGCATTTCTTCAAAGAGCAGTTTCTGTGCGGCAAGCAGGGACTTACTGCCTAATGGCACAGATGTCTGAACTAAAGCTGTTGGAGGGACAGGCGAGCGCCCGAACAGGAGCGGATGTGGGGCAGGCACAGGCCTGTGAAGGTGGGGCCCCGGCGAGCGCCGAAAGGGGGACTGTGCACCCCACCCCCACGCTCACTGCACAATCTGGGTCCATCTGGGTCTGAGCTTCACTCACTCCCTCTGTCTCCTTAACCCTTCTCATTTTCAGATGCCCATGTAAGGCAGCTACAGTGAATTTCGGGTCCTCAGACGGATCCAAGTACCACCAGCTGTTTCCCGGGTGACCTTCCCCTCCTGAACTCCTGCTAGGCTCCGGGCAGAGACTGGGCGTTTCTACCATCTAGGCCTCTCCCGCTCTCACCTCCCACCTGAGGTGGGGGTGGGCGTCCTGCAGGTCGGCGTGAGCTGCCACACCCGGAGGGGCGCTGGGGGCAGGCCGCTGGCCTTCTCCGCGGCGTGGAGTCAGGCTCTGGTCCTGCCATTTGCCTGCCCAGTAATCTCATCTCAGCTCTGGTTTCCTCACACAAAACACGGGAATTCGAACTCGTGTTCTACCAAACTCACATCAAAATGCTCTGAAAATACCGCCATGTTTCTGTTATCAGTTCATGATGGGGAAAACAAGGATCACGGGCCCATGGTGGGGCTCCCTCCCCCAGTGTAGACAGAACAGACCCTGTGGCCCCGGCCCGGCCTCCTCTCCCAGAAGCCACCATACCTGGGACCCAGGTCTCACCTGAATCTCTTGCCCCCCGCGATTCTTGACAAACTTGTCCATCCTCTGACGCAGGTCTCCCATGAAGGGGTGGGACCTCAGGGTACTCCCGGCCTCCTGCCCCTCCTTGAGGTTCTTCTCCAGCAGGGAAAACCCATCCAGCAGCTGGTACAGGACGAGGGCCAGGGGGGTGCTGGGGCTCTACGGGAAGCAGCGCAGGGTGGGATGAACAGCAGAAGCCTGCGGGGAGGTGTCCAGGCTGGGGCACTGCTGAGGGAGGTGGGGGTCGCTCCCACCTTGGTCAGGAGCACCATGTTGATGCCTGGCCACAGGGGCAGACAGTATGCAGTGTGGGGCACCATGAGGCAGTGGCTCTCCTTGACGCTGGCATCCAGGAAGATCCTTCTGGGGCCGGAAGGGACTGGGGAGGGTGGGGCCAGCATCTGGAGGGTGTCTTCAGCTATCTGTGGAGAAGAGCTGTCCGAGGGAGGGCTCCGGTGGGGGGCCACTCGGCCTCTGCCTCATGCACCCACCCATGGTCGCCCATTTGCTGTCTTCCCTGTGAACCATGGGGGTAGACACTTTCGCTCCATGAAATCCAGCTCTTCAACCCATGCTCTGTTACCACAGCACCAGTAGCTCCAGGACCGCTCCTGCTGGTCTCCCTGTGTCCTCGGAGCCATGCTACCCAGAGTCAGGACTGGGTGGCAAGCAGGGGCTGTGGGGAACAGGATGTGGGGGGGGAGGTAGAAAAGAGACTAAAAGGGTAGAACGGTTGGGGATGGGGGAGCTCCTTCCCAGGCCTTCACCGGGGCGAAGGCATGTCAATAACGCTGTCATTCTACCCATCCTCAGAGCATCCAGACTGCTGGTCTCATGGGGGAAACTGAGGCATGGGAGGACTAAATGAGCAAGAATCCAGCCTTACTAAATAAATAAGGCTTTAGTGGGAAAAAGTAGAGAAGTGAGGAAATCACCAGAGATGCCACGAGACCTTGGCACTGCAGTCTTACTGTTCTAGAACAGCTCCCCAAACTAGCAACAATGTACTAGTTGTTTGGGAATCTGCTAAGTAAGTAATGGAGGCACGTGACAGACTCTTTCTTAACCCTTAAAGACCAGCACAGAGTAAACAGAAAAATGCTTAAGGAAAACAGTGTAATGAAGAACATTAGGATTCAAATTTGGTAAAAGAAAAAAAAAATGTAGTGTGTAAATATACATACACGTGTATATATGTCCACATGTGAACACAAAGTCAGAGGGAAGACAGAAGGAAACATCCCAAAATATTAATAGTAATTAACATATGGATGAAGGATTAAGACTGATTGAGTTATTTTCATTGCTTTTCATACTTTCGTATTTCCCAATTTTTCTACAATGAATATACTTACTTTCTAATTGAAAAAGTCATCACAAATTAAGTTGGACTTTCAGTTCCAACGACAGTGAGGAGGGTGGGAGTCCTCCGGAGTTGAGGTCACCCTTTGCCCACTACCTGCCCTCCTGGCCCTGGCCTCTGGGACAAGTTCTGTCCCCACACTGACCAGCTCTGAGGTTGCAGCAGGAGAGCTGGCCCTGTGTAGAGTTACAGGGAAAAGACACCTTGGGAGTCCCCAGGGCCCACCGCAGCATCTCAGTTCAGCCGGTGCCCAGTGGACCCTCCCTCCCCCAGGAGAAGCTCACCTGAACCTGGGGAGCATCCGTGGGTGGGGTGCCCCCATCCAGCCAGACGGTGCTACCTACAGGACACGGGTCATAAGAGAACATAAATACCGTGAACGCCTGAACAACGGCCCAGCAGCGGGTCAGAAGGGGAAGGTGCAGCAGAGAACCTGGCGGGGGCAGGGGCACGTAGTAGGGGCTGGAGCTGCACTGCCCTGCTCATTGGACTCCAGGCTGGAAGTGCAGGGTATGTTCTGCAGTCCTGGGCTCGAGCAGCCCGAGCAGCCTGGGGAAGAGACGCTCCCCTCAAGGCCGGCTGCTGGGTGTGGGTTCCTGATGATGTACCTGGCAGGGGTGAGGGGGGGCATGCCCCTTCTTGGCCCCCCTGAATACCCTCTCACTCCTTCCAGTCCTTCCCTGTCTACCATGGCGCCTCTTCCCCAGGAGGCAGCACTTACTCAATCAGCAAACTTCTACTGAGCACCCACTATGCGCAGGGAATGGAGCAGCCTCCCTTTCCCAGCAGAGCTCCCAGAAAACCTACTGAGCCCACTACGATCTGAAATATTACCTGTTTGTAATAATATAGTGCTCCCTTATATTTCATTGCAGATAGCTATCATTTGTAATCATGTTTCTCTAGGGAAGCCCGTTTCCATGTTTTGAATACCCGATTTACAAATGAACGAGTCCGACTCAAGCCATTTGTAAGTGGTGAGTTCCAGGCACCGTGAAATGGCATTATTTACAGCTCTGAGGCATATAAACTAACCACTGAGAAAGAGGCCAGGAGGAAGGTTGTGATGGATGAGGAGAGCGAGTAGTAAGAAGAAAAAGGAACTTTGGTGATGACCCCGAAGCGGTGTCTCCTGATGTGTTCTGGGCTCACGGGGAACTTAGAGACCAGAGGACAGCTATGGACCCTGGGCCCAGAGGAATGTACAAGGCTACAGGAGATGGTGTGGGCTGTCGGGGGTCCCAGCCTCCTTGAAGCCCATCCACGGACTTATAGTTAAGAACATCTAACCCACTGGTTTCTAGCTGTGGCTGCACATGAGACCTTTTGAAAATCCCAATGCCCAGGCTACATTCCAGATCAATTAAGTCCAAATCTTGGCACTGGCAGGCCTGGCTTCAGTAGTTTTTAAAGATCCCTAGGTAAGCCCACAGTGCAATGGGGCTTCGAACCACTGTGTTAACCTGAATCTGTGCACAGGGCCGGTTCCCACTCTGACGCTTGCCGGCCTCACAGGACCAGTTTCTAGAAGCATTCACACCTGGGTCCCAGCTCGCAGTCTGTAGCTTCACTGGCCTGGCTGAAGACACCTGGTGGGTTCCCACGTGCAGCCAGGGTTAAGAACCACTGGCTTAAGGACGCCACACAGTAAACTCCTTTCAAAACTCAGTCCCTGAGAAATGTTTTCTAAAACCCTGGCCCTCCTCTGTTAGGTGATGTGAACCACACGATCCATTCCCCCAAGAACTTCAGAGGTAAATGTGATGCCCACTCAGAGGGACTTCAACAGTATGGATTCTGGCTTATCCTTTTTCTCAGCAATGTTGTCTATTGTTTTGTTAGCAAGATTTTGAATATTTTCCGTTTCTTTTTATTGTATACCCACTCACATCGTCTAGAAAAACAGGTAAGGTTATAGAAGTTGAATATGTACATTTTAAATCATTATACTGAAATCAAATGATTATTACTTAATTTTAGTTACTTATTAATTGATTACCCCAAAACAGGGCAGAAAATATACCTATGGGAGATGAAATTTTAAATGAAATCTGCTTGTCACGCAGAATCATTTCGGTGGCGGCACTTTCATCCAGGCTGGAGCTGGGGTGGTGCAGGGCAGCACCCTGCTCTCTGGGAATCCTAGTGTCTGTATCTGGGCTCCCCCGCCAACCCCTGCCACCCTCCTGCTCCTCCCCACGTCTCACCTGAGCTCTGCTCTCCAGGTGAGGGAGCTGGCGTGAAGTACTCCTCAGGGAGGGAGCAGCTGTTGGTCTCCTGGGAAGAAGAGGGCATCTTGGGCTGAGGGTTGGGAGAGCCTCTCCCTAGGGGCTAAACCCTGGGCGCCCCCTCCCCCACCCAGGGGCAGGCGCACAGCACACACAGTTGCGGCGGAACTCCTCCTGGCCGGGACTGTGGAGGCAGGGCTCCGGGCATGCTGCACGGGGATGCTCTGGCTGCTCCTGGGCTTCTGGGGAGCAGGCTGCCATGGGCAAGGGAAACCTAGTTAGAGCTCCTCTGATCTGCTCCTCCCCTCCTCCGCTGGAGCCCAGCTCTCCCACCCACAGCCCTCCCACCCTGGTGCCTCCCGCCACCAGGAGGCCTTGGGTGGGTGTCCTCACTTTCCACCGAGGTCTCAGTTCTGGGTGGCCTAGTCTTTCTCCAGAACCACTGACATTTCTGAACTTCCAACACAGTGGTAACCAAACTGCCACTGGTAATGGGGTCAGCGTGGGCAAGCACAGTGGCTAGCACCCACCAAGCACCCCAAGCACGGCTGGGCTCTAGGTAAGCTGTCCCCTTCACTCCTCCAAACAATCCTTGATCCAGTGCACAGAGAAAGCAATTGAGGCCTAGAGTGGCAAGGACTCCAAAAATGTGCTCTTTTCACTGACTAAACCACATCATTCTAGAATTCCTGTTCCATCTGAAAACAGCAGGGAGTGAAGACCTATAGCACCCCTGCTGGCCCAGAACTGTGATGCAGAAACATAGCCTCCCCAGGTGGCCTGCCCAGCACACTCCAGACTGGGCTTGGGAGCTTCCCCAAGACCTGAGGGTCGTCATCCTCTGCTGTGCTCTCGCTGGGGTAGCAATCCTGGACCAGAAGGATGAGGGCAAGAAGGTCAGCCGGGCGCAGGGAACTGGCACTGTGGCTGCAGAGAGAGCAGGCGGCTGTCAGCGCACGCTGGCGCCCCCTGCAGGTAACAGTGGGCGCGGGGCAGGCAGGTTAAGGGAGTTTGGAGCAGGGTCCCTTCTCTCAAGGAATTTATGAATGTGTCAGCTGGCTTCATCCTTCTTGAAGAAAGGCAAGGTACAAATAAAATTAATCAGTTCATTAATTTTTGAAATAAAACTTGTTATGTTAAAGAAAAAAAAAACACCCATAAGAAACCACCAGGGACCAGTCACAGCCTATGGGGAAGTTCTAGAATTCAGATTCAGAGACAGTGTTCCAGGAAGACCTAACTCAGAGAAGGGAATGAGCTGAGAGGGCCAAGAAGGAAAGAGTTAAGGAGGCTTCAGGGAAGAGACAGGTCTTGAAGGTCTTCTTGGCTGGGGAGGTGGTGCTTTTTCAGCTGGGGATCAGGGTTCTGGGCCTCCACTGCCAGGACCAGGGCTCACCTGGAGTAGAAGGCCAGCAGTTTGGAGTGCACCAGCAGGAAGGCATGCAGGGCCTCCTCGCCGGCCCTCTTGGGGCTGGAGTTGACAGCCTGGATGACATGCCGCTCCAGGGCCTCTATGCACAGCTCACAGAGCTGAGGGTGAATCAGCCGTTCCACAGCCTGGAGGGCAGGGAAAGGAAGCCATGTCACTGACGATCCACCCCTGCTCCAGGCCTGGGCTGGTGGGTCTCCTCGCTCCATCCATGCTGAATGCACGCTACGTGCCGGACACTTGGGAATAGGGTGACTTGGATCAGCCTTCCTGGGCATATGGTCCGGTCACTAGACTCTAAGGGGTGAGACAGACAATATGCAAGGAAAGAGACAAGAGAAACGTCAACTCTAGTAAGTGCTGTGTAGGAAACACCTGGTACTGAACAGCACCTACCTGGGTAGGATGTCCTTGGAAAATGTCCTCGAGGAAGTGACCTTTAAACTGATCTCTAAAGAACAAGAAATCCTATCAGACAGAGTGGAGGGGGAGAATCCTGTAAGCCAAGAAAAGAGCATATGCAAAGGCCCTGAGGTGGGAAGAGTCTGGAGCAGTGCTATCCAACGAAAATAGAAGGAAAGCCCTAGGAATAATTTAAAATTTTCTGGTAGCTACATTTAAAAAGTAAAAAGAAATAGGTGAAATTAATTTTAACGATTTATTTTACCTAATATCCTTAAAATCTTATCATTTCAACATACAATATAAAAGCATTATTAATGGCATGTTTGACACTCTGTTTTTATACTAAGTCACCAAAATTCAGAGTATATTCTACATGTGTAGCATAACTCAATTTGGGCAAACTAGACTTCGAATGTTCAATAGCAAATGTAGCTAAAGACTACCGAACCGCACAGAATTAAATGTCCAGTGCACCTGAAAGGGAAAGAAGTCCGGGGGAGGGGGGCAGGCCACAGTGAGAAAGGGCAGAAAGGCATGAGACGAGGTGGGGGTGGGTCCCACGGCAGCAGGTCATACGAGGCCTGGTCAGTTCTGGAAGAAGTGTGGATTTTATCTTAACTGTACAGGCCACCTCCTACAAGACTTTCCTGATGTCTCAGAGAGAGCTGACCATGGCATCCCTTTCACCGCCATGGATCTGGATGGGAAACCAATACGGCAGCACCCAGGATGCTTGGTTGTATTTTCAGGCGTATGGCTGACTTCCTCTCAAGGGCAGCGACAGTGTCTTTACTCTCTATTCCCAGGGCCTGGCACACTCATCGCATGCAGTAGGAACTGTATATTCCTCAGAGGAGTACGTGAGCAGGGCGTGAACACGAATCCTTCAGATCTATTTTCCAGTTCTCTAATTCTCTTTCGAGTTACGTCTCATCCACTATTTAACCCATTCCTTGAGGTTTTTATTTTAACAACTGTTTTTATTTCTAAAATACCTACAAGGGTTCGGGACTAGCTTTTATGTCTTTAAGTATTTCAGAGTTATTTTATGTTCTGGACCGAATAATCCCAGCATATCAAGCTCCTTGGGGTCTAAATCTATTGGTGACTGGTTTTCCTCTCACTCATGCTGGCTCGTGTCCTGGTGCATCGGACAGCTGTGAGCTGCTGTTGGCGGCTCCGAACCTGTCCTTTAAGGCACGAGCTTTCAAAGTGCAGTTCCAGGACCAGCACCATTAGCTCACCAGCGAACTCGCCAGAAATGCAAATTCTAGAATCTCCACAGCCCACCCCCCGCCCCCCGCCCCCCGCCCATGGGAAAAGTGAGGCCCAGCAACCCTTCTCTCACAAGCCCTCCAGACAATCTAGATGTACCCTGAGGGTGAGAATCGCCTCTAGGGAGGAAATCTGTGTTTGTCTCCACAGGGAGCCAGAAGCGGTACCACAGGGACGCCCTGAGCTCCTTGGTGGGAGCTTGACCTGGGGGGTCTCGGGCTCAGCTCCGCAGCTGCTGAGGGCCCAAGTCAGTGTGCCGGTGTTCTCACCATCTGCACTCAGGCCATCTTCCCTGTAGTGCTGTTTATTTTTCACTACTTTCCAAGCTAGTTTCAGCTCAGTGTAATTTCTTGGGGAGGAGGGGGCTGTCAGAATGGAGGGAACTAGCTTCAGAATTTCCATAATTTACTGTGAGCCCCAAACTGTATTAAAACGTCTGTTTTATTGTAGGGAACGCCACCAGAGTATCTAACCCACCAGGCGGCCACAAACAGCAACCTCCTAAAGGTAAGAGTCTGAGGGTCTGTCATGACCTCACTTGTGATGGGGCGGTGGTGTGTCTCCTCAGGCCTCTGACCTGGCACCCCTGGGGCCTGAGGCCTCCCGCGCCCAGTAGTCACCTCCACGGCGAAGCACTGCTCCTGCTCCCGCAGGCGTCCGTACGTCCACAGCAGGCTCTGGAAGTGCTCCCACACCTGGACTCGCTGCTCAAGGTCGGGGGGCCGCAGCCTGCGGGCAGAGCAGGAGAGACCCTGAGAAAGCTGCCCGTCCCCACCTTCCACCAAAGGAGCAGAGTTACCGCCAGGGCTGGGCGGGCTCTTGCAACTCGAGGCGATCAGCGGGAGAGCCCTCTGAGCACGGAAGGGCTGGTCCACACGGCACCGTGGCCGCGGACTGGGACGGGCACAGAACCCGGAGGCAGCGCCCGAGTAAGCCACTGCATGTCTCCGTTTCCCTCACACATGGACACAGGACACAAAGTCAGCCAGAGAGGCCTAGGGAGGTGCCAGGAAGGAGCCAGGGGCAGAGGCCGAATGAGCAATTCGTGGAGGTTGGCCACCGACGGCGCGGTGTTGAGACGGTGTTTGGCAAATGACCCAAAGGGGACCGCGATGAGGACTCACTCCTTTCGGATGAGCTGGCCGTCCTCGGTGACCTGCCCAAAGTGCACCTTGAACAGGTAGTTGAGCACGCACAGCTTCTGCCGCAGGTCGCCCTCGCCCTCCGTGCGGTCTCCGTTGATGGCAATGAAAAGGCATTCTCCAAACTGCGGGCCGAGGGGGCTGGGGTCAGCCAGCCCCGGGGACCCGTCACCTGGCCTGATCCCGGAGGAGATGAGGGGAGGCCTAGGTCCCCGGGGAATCTGATAGGGTGGTTTCTGCCTTCTAAAGGAGTCTGAAGTTCAAGGGAAAGGCTCGTGGACGGCCCATGGTGCTGAGGGAAGAGGAACATGGGCCCCGGGGCTACACACTCACCAGGTGAAGGACGTACAGATAGCTGCCATTTTCCGTCGAAAAGCAGGTGTATGTATCTGAGAGCTTCTCCAGCATGGTCATGGAGGAGATGATGACCGGGGCCAGGAGGGTGCTGAGCTGGTCCTCTAGGGCTGGAAGCTGCAGAGGGTCAGAAAGTAACACTGCTTAGAGTGCCAGACCCTGGCGACAAAAGGAATGGACAAGACCCAGGCCTCGCTAGCAAGGGTGTCCCTTGTTTTAGACCTGCCTGGAAGGTACCACAGTCCTGACAGGCAAGGGGGGCAAGAGGAGACTGCCCCCAGCACCCTGGTGGTAGTTAGAAAAGGCTGGGAAGGGTCAGCCAGGTACCTGTGCCCTTCTGGTTCTGAATCCAGAAGGAAACATTAGGGACTCAGGCCATCTCCACAGTGGAATGCGGGGGACATTTAATGGAGAACTGACTAAGGAAGTTCTCTACGTGTCCCTCAGTCTGTGCTTTTTGTTACAGTTGGTCTACCTCAGGGGAGTGTATCCTAAGGACAATGATCAGGGATAGGGCAAAGGCAAGCGCACAAAGATGCTCACTACAGCATAATTTACAGCAGCAAGTGACCGCAAGAACCAGAAATGCCCAGTGCCAGGGAAACAGTTAAGTAAGTAACAGCTCAGCTTAATGAAGGAAGAATGTGAAGCCACCTAAAATACTGGAAATTTCAAGGACATGGAAAATTCCTCTGATGTTACCTTAAAAAAAAAAATCGCTGAGAACAGTATTTTAAAATACATAGAAAAGATAAAGTATTGAAAACATATTTAAAAAGTCAGTGCAGGGGTGCCTGGGTGGCTCAGTGGGTTAAAGCCTCTGCCTTTGGCTCAGGTAGTGATCCTATCATCCTGGGATTGAGCCCCGCATTGGGTTCTCTGCTCAGCAGGGAGCCTGCTTCCTCCTCTCTCTCTCTCTGCCTGCCTCTCTGCCTACTTGTGATCTCTCTCTCTGTCAAATAAATAAATAAAATCTTTGAAAAAAAAAAAGTCAGTGCAATGCTGTTAAAGGTATTGCTTCTGGCCAAGAGAGTAGGAGAGACCCCCCCCCACACACACATGTATTATGCTTCTGTACCATCCTGATTTCCATAATGAGCCAACCTTCACTTTTACAAGCTCTTCCTCTAGCCAATTTCTCTGCCCTCCAAAATCAGGAGCAAAACAAACAGAACCAAGGAGAAACCGGACAAATCTGCTGAAAAATCTGCAGATAAAACTGGCATAAAGTCAGCAGAATGGGCACCACCCAAGCCCTCCTCACTGGAAGGGGAAGAAAGGAGAACAGCTGCCCTTCCCCACACTGATCTGGGGAGACTTGACCGAAATATGGAGAGAGCCGAATCCTGACTTTGAGCTTGTGAAATCTGAAAGGAGAGGAGTAAGACCTTGCCTTGAAAAGAAAAACAGGCACCTAACCAGGGGCAATGAGCAGCATTTACAAACAGGAATGGGAAGCAGCGCTGCAGGACGGATTTCCTTCCAACTCTACTCAGGAGCGGAGGTGGGTCCCGCTAGCCGTGGTTCCTGGGCCCCAGCACAGATGGCTCCTTTCCTGACCACCCTGGCCACCCTGTCCCCGTCACTCCCCACTCCACATCGTCTAACTTCTTTGGTGCATTTAACATTCCCTGAACTCATGTGTTTCTTTCCACCCTGTTCACTCTCTGTCCTCCCTCTGTAGCCCTAACTTCCACGAGAGCAGGATCCTGTCGCTGTGTTCACTGCTTCACTCCAAAAGGCTGGCACATAGTAGGTTCTCAATTAATATTTGCTGAATGAATATCCCTCCACAGAGACAAACGTTTGTTGAATTACTCATATGCCATAATTTTCTTGAACTACCACGAACAGATTATGTTAAGAGAAAGTCGCTTAAAAAATCTGGATTGTGTACAGCAACTCGTTTTTAAAGGAGTGGCTTTTCCTGCAGGTGCAGTGAGATTTTTTTAAAGGTTGGGGAAGATAAAAATACTTGGTGTAGGCAGAGTGCAAAGGAATTACTATTACTTTTAATTATAAAGTGGTGCATTATCTTTGAATGGCTTTTGAATCAACGTTTCTATTTATAGGAAATTATCCTAAGGAAATAACGAGATGTGGGATCAAATTCAAGCATAAGTGTTCCCTGCAGCAATAGTTTTAGCCAACTAGAAGCAATATACGTGCCCAATATGGGAAAAATGGTCGGATAAATGATACATTTATTTATACACTGGGATATAATGCTTCCACTAAGATTTATGCTTTTGAGAATATTTAACAAAAAAGAATAATGCTTTTGATATAATGGAAAGTGGAAAAACAGAAAATAAAACTGTAAATGTGGTATGATCCCAACTACATATAAAAGATAAAGACCCAAAGGGAATATATAGAAGAGCTAATGGCTCTGGTACTAGAATTATGGATCATTTAAAAACAATTTCTCTGTATTTCCAAATTTCCTACAATTAATTCATGTTATTTATAGAATCAGGAAAAAAATAGCATAGTGTACATAAAAATCAAACTTTAAAGGCATTTTTTTCTTTACAGTAATCACTTAGGAAGTGAAAAAAGAAATTAGGATTTTGTTCTCTTACGAGGAACAAATCTTTTAATAAAGAAGAAGATAAACATGAACAGATAACTTGTTTCTTTTGTTTGTTTTATTCATTCATTCACCAATATACTGAGTGCCTTTCTGTTCATGTTACAGCAGGTTCTGGGGATATAGAGGTCTACTGACAGCTGGCTTCTTCAGCTAACCTGATTGAAATAGTAGGTTAAGAACGAAAATATTTAAAAATTCTTTAAAAAACTATATGAATTGGGGCACCTGGGTGGCTCATTCCGTTAAGTGTTTGACTCTGATTTCGGCTCAGATCATGATCTCAGGGTCCCAAGATCGAGCCCCATGTCAGGCTCTGCGAGGCATCTGCCTGAGATTCTCTCCATCTTTCTCTCCCTGTCTCCTCCCGACTTGCATTCTCTCTCTCTTCAAAAAAGAAAAATACTGTATGTATTGACTGCTAAAAATAAAAGAGCCTAATAGACCTGTTTTTTAGCTTAAAGGAAACCACTAAAACGTCATGATCTCTGATATCTTTATTCCTAAAGACGGGGACAAGAACAGTGGTGACGTTGGGCGGATTAAGCTACTGAAGTGGAACTGGCTGAGTGGTGATTACGCCCAGCAGAGCGAGAAAGGGCCAGGCAAGCCACCTGTCGGGGCTGCTGTAGAAATGCCAGGATGCTCTCTACTGCTTTCCCTGCAAATATGTTTAACCCCATATTCATCTGGAAAAAGTTTTCAAAATAAATCACTCCTTTCAAATGTAGAGTAGAAATTGTGAGTGAAAATGACAACTATCTCCATGCTGTAATATTTCAGGGTTACCCAGGGTTACCCTGGATGTCCACATGCAGAAGATAAACCTTAATCCATACTTGACATCATATATAAAAATTCAAAGGGGCTCATTAGACCTAATATAAAAGCTAAAAAAAAGACCTAATATTAAAAAAAAGCTAAAAAAAAAAAGCTAATATATACATATAAAAGCTAATATATATATAAGCTAATATATTTATATAAAAGCTAATATATATATGTACATATATATGTACATATGTACACACATACATATATATAACTTCTAGAAGAAAATACAGAGAAAACTCTGGGATCTTGGGTTGGACAAAGATTTCTTCGATAGGACACCAAAAGCGTGATTTCTTAAAAGCAAAAAAATGGATACACTGGAGTTATCAAAATGAAAAACGTCTGCTCTTTACAAAATACTGGTTAACGGATGTGAAGACAACACACAGACTGGAGGAAAATATTTGTAAAACACTTACCTAATAAAGGACTTGTACCCAAACTACATAACACTCTCAAAACTCAGTAAGAATAGTAAGAAATAACCTACCCAATAAAAAGACAGGCAAAATGTGAACCAACTTCAATTCAAGAAGACACAGAAAATAAGTACATGAAATGATGTCAAAATCATCAGCCAACAGGACATGAAAATTATGACAATGAGATCCAGGAGATGCCTATTAAAATGGCTAAAATGATAAAGACCACAGCAAGTGTTAGCAAGGATACGGAAGCAGAACTCTCCGTCCGTGAGTAGTGGGCTCTGGTGTGCTGCGACCCCTCTGGCAAAATCTGGCAGTTTCTTACAAAGTTTCACATGCACCTCCACGATCTAGCCCTTCTACATTAGGTATTTACCCAAGAAAAGTGAAAGGTGAAGTCCATAGAGAGACCTGCACATGAATGTTCACATCTGCTTTACTGGAAAAAGTCAAAAGCGGGACACAGTTACTATCAACAGGTACCCAGATACACACGCCATGGCTTGTCCATACCCGATGACCCCCCGCTCGACAGTCAGAAGGACCACACTACCGACACATGCTACAACATGGGTAAATCTCAAAATGATGCTGACAGAAAGAAGCTACCCCCAAACCACCTGGATAAATACTACATGATTTCATTTACATAAAAACCTACAAAATACAAACTCCTCCATTGGGACAGAAAGCAGACTGGTGAGAGCCCAGTTTGGGGGAGGTGAGAGTGTGGTCACAAGCTTCTGTGATGACAAATATGTTTACTTTATTGATTGTGACAGCATCACAGGGGTGTGTGTGTGCGCGCACGTACATGCGCACGCATGCACACATCTCCAGCTGCCCTTTGAGAACGTTTGGTGTCCATTATACCTTAATGTAGCCTTTAAAACATTGATGTGTTAAGTTTATGCTATGCTTTTTAGGGAGAGGAAATGAGGACACCAAATTTCTCTGTTGTGTGATTAAAACTCTACCCCCTCCTCTGGCTCTCATTTAGCCCGAGGAGCCCTGGTAGAGAAGGGGTGAGGTCACCAACCCAAGAGGACCAAGAGGCCAAAAGCTGACGATGAGCAGATGAATGTGCAGGACCCTGGATCACACATACAGCCCCAGGGTGGGGCAGGTTCTCCCACCGCCTGGTACTTCTGGGCTGTTGTTCCCTCCCATGCCCCTCTGGCCCGGCACTTACCTCCTCTCCCTCAAACCCAAACTTCAGCCGCAGACTCTCTGCAAACTCCTCGTCCGTCCAGTAGAAGAGGATCTCTGCGCCTTCTGTGGCCACCAAGACGCACTTCATCTGCCAGGAAGAAGCAAGGGCGAGGTCACCTCCCAGCCTCTTTATCCAGCTTAGCTTGCATAACGAAGAGGATCCGAACCCCAGCCAATACCTACTGAGCTGTCACAGGGCACCAGGCCCCATGGCAGGGGCCTTCCTGCTCTTATTTTGTCACACCCTAAAAACCACCTGAGGATGTAGGAATCTTTAGTTACTCCCACTTTCTAGAGCAGGACTCAGCACGGCTTGGAGCCCCTGGGATCTAAAACCAGGCCTAAGTCTGGGCTCTTGCTTATTTTCCTGTGCCTCTCGCCAGAGCACCAGACACATACGGGCCTACCTGCACCAAACACACGGAAGGAACCCGCTCCTGATCGGGACGGAGGATCAACTGCCTAGGCGGACAGGCAGTGTGGTGGCTTGTGGCGATCGGTGTCTGGTCTAGATGGAGGGAGGCTAGTGCACCTCCCTTTGGGCAGTTCAGAAATGTGTTTCTCTTTGAGGCCAAAACAGCTCCAGAAAACAAGCTTCAAAGCCCCCAGGAGAGGGTTCAGCATCACATAACTTCCTTTGTGAGCTCTTTCTGCTCTGGGGGGAAACAGGCTGCCTAACCTTGTCCACAGCTCATTCTCACACTCCCCTAGCTGCTGCTTCCTCAGCCACACCCACCAGCATCTTTGGCCCCCCAAAAATGCCTGCCCCAGCACTCACACATTCTGTGTCACACATTTTAATGCCTGATTATACAAAACGTGTTTCATTATTCTTCAGTGGGGAGATTCTTAAGCCAGAGGGTCCCACACTGTGCCTTTCATTCCGGGGGCCGGTAGAACATCGATCCTCTCAACCCTGGGGCAGCCTGACCAAGCCAGGGGAGGCCAGAGCTCTCCGGCCATCTGCTTGTAGCCAAAAAACGGCAGGCAGGGGCTTCTCATCTTCTCATGCCCCTCAGTGTGCCACACGGACAAGATCACGTTGTATGTGTGCCAAGATGTGACAATGACCAGAAAACTCTGCTCCGACTGCCCCATGAGTGGATGTCCAGTTTCAAACAGGGTCATAGCTTCTTGAGGTCTTAGACTCAGTGACACTCTTCAGAGTCCCCTAGCACCCAGCTCGGTGGCACTTACTGAATTCCTCCCCAGTTTCCTGTGAGTTTATCAACTCTAACTCCGAGCCCCTGGCTTCAAGGTGGTTCCTCCACAGTGGACAAAAAACGCAGCCTGTTCCCATGGAATTGCTAAACACCAGGTGGAGACGGGGGAGAACAACGGGGGAGAGCAATGGAGTGGGAAGCAGTCCACTGCGTGCTCTGGTGGGTACTGCCCACTGCCCCGGAGCAGCCCCGGAGGGGGTACTGTCTGCCTCTATTCTGCCCCCAGGTCAAGCAGGATCACCTACCTTGGCAAGGAACACCGCGGAGCCCCCAGCCAGCCAGAAGTTCTGAAAGGGCTGCCGCAGACTCGATGACTCACTCACGCAGAGCAACGCGGCACCTCGGGTCCTGCAAATGCTTATAATGCACAGAAGTCATGAGGGCCAGCAGAGCCTCCCATCTGCATGCTGCACATTTCTAGGAGGACAAGCTGGTGAAGGGCTCAGTGGCCAAACGTCTCTCTCTGGGCCCTAGGGAGTCTGCTCAGAACATACACTCCACGGCCAGGAGGTGCGGGGTGCCCTGTATCTCATCCACCCCCATCCTCTCGCCACTGAGAACACGAACCAGGCCAGCACAGTCCTCAGGACATAGCAGGGACCCACAACCATTGATTCCTGCTTACTGTTTCCTTCCAGGCACTCTCATTTTACCACGGGTCACTCAGACCTCTGGTGTGGTCAGCAAACCCGCCCTGAGCAGCCCCAGGGTCTTGCCAGGAGTGACCTGAGACCGCACAGCACATCCCAGCCCCACAGGGAAGCGGTCCCAGGAGAAGGGAGGGGACATCCTGGGATGATGAAGTTAGCCAAAACAAAAGGCACCAGAGACCCGGTTCTAGTGTTGAGTTGGCCGAGGCACTTAAACCCCTTCGTCTCAAACCCCTGCTCTACCTCCCTATAGGGTTTTAGGGAAAGACAGAATAACCAGGCAGGAAGCCCTTAGCAAACTCTGCTTTCTTACATGAAATGGGCTTACTTTCCCTTGTTCCCCAGCTTCCCTTTGTCAAATAACAGGGTGAACTGAACTGGCTCCAGAATCATTCACTGGGATGACAAAAGGCAGGAACAGCATAAAGCTGTAAACTAACTAGGAAGCCAAACACTGTAAGAGGCAAGAAAGGAGAGCGGGGAGCTCAGCATCTTTTGCAGCGTAACTGAGACTTGCTTCATCACCGGCATAACGGGCCTTAATGACAAAGTCCCAGAAAAGTGGAAATGCTTTTCAGCGGACATCAGGTTCTACTGTTTTATTCCAAACGACTGTTGGAAAGCGAACCTCGCCGGTGTCATTTTGTGATTTCCCTGTTCCCTTTTCTAGCCTGCTCCGAAGTGGTAACACAGGCCTCACTGGAGCTCCAGATGGCGCGGGGCCAATGTGGGGAAGAGCCCCGGCCCCATTTTCACCGCCTTCCCCAGCAAACCGCCCTGGGGCCGCCGCGCCGGCCTCCCGGCAGCTCTGTCTCGGGGCGCTCCCCTCCGACCAGGACCAGCCTGGCCCCTGCTGGGCTGGAGGACCCGGGAGAGAGACTCCGCGGGGCGCCCGCGCAATGGCAGCCTTCCATGTGCCCCGCACTCCACAGTTTCTGCAGCCCCCCGCAAGCCCCCGCGAAGCTCACAGCTGCCCTGGGAAGAGGGCCCGGCTGGGGGTGCCAGCCTCACTCCGCGGCTGCAGAAACTTAGGCTCCGAGAGGTGAGGCGGCGAGACCCAGGCCAGAAGGGCGGCGTCGGTGCGGCCAGGGTTTGGTCGGCCCCCACTTTTCGGAGGGCCGCCGCCCACGGAGGGGCAGCGGGGAGCGGCGCTCGGAAGGAAGGCGAGGATCACGTACCCGCTAGCCGCATTACACCGCCCAGCAACCTGGGCCGCGGGCGCGCTTCCGGGTGCGATCACGTGACCTCTCGCGTCACCGCCCCGCCAGGGGAGGGGCTGGAAGCGGGTGCAGGCCCCACAGGTTCGAGCCCAGCCTCTGCCCGGCTTTGCGTGTTCCCGCTGGGGTCCTTTGCTCCGCTCGGCCTCTCTGCCCTGCAGGCAAGGGCTCCTGCAGTTCCGCGGCCGCATTCTCCCCGTCGTCCAGGAGCGCGCGGAGGCCTGCGGAGTTGGGGGCTGCTGCCCGCAGCGGTCTGGGGCACCTGCCTGGGCTCCACCCCCACCCCCCACGCTGGCGATTCCCCACAGAGGCACTAGGGACATGTATGTTTTCACCGCGCTTCACACAGGGGGAAAGCAAGGCCCAGGAAGAAGAAATAATTTGCAGAGGGCCCGAGCTGGGATCAGAGCCCAGGACTCTGGCTCCTGCGCGGCTCTTTCCCACCCTTTGGCTTTACCTGCTGAACCGCAGTTCCTCTGTGAGAGCTGCCCCAAGGTGACTTGATTTCTGTGGCCTGGGGAGAGGACAGCCTGCAGAAGGGCCGGGTTGACCCCACAGTGCCAACGCTGGAATTCTTTATAAAGGTTCTCAATCCATCTGAGAGGCGGGCTGTGCATTAGGGGCTTTGTTTAGAACCTGTGTTTTCAAGATTTTCTTAAATTGTGTATTTAGAGTGGCTGAAGTGTGGGATTGCTAATGAAGGACACGGAAGCGAGTAAATTCCCTCCCAGGTCACCCCTTGGTGACTTGGTGCTGCCTGGGGTCTTTGGGCGAGGCTCAGCAGGGGATGAGTTGTGGGGGCTGGTGGGACTCGGCAGATTGCACACCCCCTGGGGAAAGACGGGTTCCCAGAATTAATGCCCCCACCACCTGCAGACAAAGCGAGCAACCCTTCCCTTCCCCCTCTCCAACTGGTCCCTCCCTCCCTTAGGGCTCATCTTCGCTGCACCGTCCAGTGACCCATCTGCTCCACAGGCCTGCTGTAGACTCGGCTCTCTGCAGCCCACACTTGTGATTGGTCTGTCTGTCCGCTTTTCATCCTGCTATTTTCACTCACCTTGCTTCCTCTGTCGGACTCCTCATAAGCACGAGTTTTCAGTGGTTGAATAAATTCCATCAGATGGGTATGCTGCCATTCTTCCCTCTGACTGCTAGTAGTTGCCAGTTCCCACCATCAAAGTAGGAGGGTCCCAAGTCTCCACATCTGCGTCAACACTTGTTATTGTCTCTTTCTACTTAGCCATCCTAGTGGGTGTGAAGTGCTAGCTCCTGATTTCGATTTGTGTTTTCCTAATGACGTATGGTGTTCAGCTTCTGTTCATGTGCTTTTTGGCCATTTGTATATCTTCTTTCAAGAAATGGCTATTCAATCCTTTTGCCCATTTTAAAATTAATTGTCTTATTATTCTCAAATTGTAAGAGTTCTTTATATACTCTGGATACAAGTCCCTTTGTAGATCCATGGTTTACAAATTTTTTCTCCCATTATGTGGTTTGGTTTTTTGCTCTCTAAATGGTATCACTTCTGGCACAAATGTTTTCAATTATGATTTAATCCAGTATACCCATTTGTAATTCTATCCAGGCTTTTGTGTCAACATAAGTTTTTATTTTACTTGGGTAAACATTTAGGAGTAGGAGAGTGTGGCTGTATGATAAGTAGCTCTATGGTATGAGCTGTAGGGTAAAGTGCCTGCACCTATCCCCCCACCTCCCCAGCTCTGAGAGTTTTTGCTGCCCTATAGCCTCCTTAGCACTCGATATTGTCCTTTTATAATTTTAGCCATTCTAGTAGGTCTGTTGTAGTATCCCACTAGGGTTTGATTTTTCATTTTCCTAATGACTAATGATGTTGAACTTCTTTTCATGTGGTTATATGCCATGTGTAAAGTGTTCAAATCATTTGCCCATTTTAAAATTGGATTTTTTAGTTATTATTACTTATATGATTTCTTTATCAGGTATCTTTTTCCTTTTTTTTTTTTGCCAGCCTGTGGCTTTGTCTTTTCATTTTCTTTACAGTGACTTTTGAAGAACAGAAATTTTTGTGCTTTTTTGTGCCATTGCCTAAATCATCTTTGTGTAAACCCAGGGTCACAAAGATTTCCTCCTGTTTCCCTCCAAAAGTTTTATAGTTTGTTTTGCACTTTAAGTCTATGATCCATTTCAAGTTGATTTTTGTAGAAAGTGTGAGAGAAATTTTTCTAGCACCATTTGTTGAAAAAAATATCCTTCCTTCATTGAATTACTTTGACACATTTGTCTCGAATAAATTGACTATAAGTAAGTGGATCTATTTCTGGATTCTCCATTCTGTTCAATAAATTTAGAAGGATTCAGGTCACAGTAAGGATTTTATTGATTTTCTCAAACAGCTTTTGGTTTCAATAATTTTCACTGGTTTTTCTGTTTTTTATTTCACCAGTTTCTGCACTATTTACTATTTCCTTTCTTCTGTTTACTTTGGATTTAATTTGTTTTTCTTTTTTTGGTTTCTTAAGGTAGAAACTGACCCACTGATTTGAGACCTTTTGCCTTTTTTTTTCCTAACAAAGGATTTGCTGCTATAAATTCCCACAAGGGTACTGGTTTTTCAGGACCCACAACTTTTGGTATGTTGTATTTTCATTTTCAGTGAGTTCAAAATGTTTTCTAACTTTTCCTTTGATTTTTTTTTGACCTATGGATTATTTAGAAGTATGGTATTAATTTCCAACTTTTTGATGGTTTTCCAGGTATCTTTCTGTAATTTGTTTCTATTTCATTGCCTATTGTCCAGAGAATGTGCTTTGTGTGATTGAGTCCTTTTACATTTATTGATGGCTTAGGATAGGGTCAATCTTGGTGAATGTTCCAGGTGTACTTGAAAATAATATATATTTTTCTTCTGGTGGGTTAATTGATCTATAAATGTCAATGAGGCCAAGTTGGTTGATACCTACATTTAAGTCTTCTCTCCTTCATGATTTTCTGTGTACTATCCTATCAAATATTGAGATAGTGATATTGAATTCCCTAACTATAATTTTGAATTTGACTAGTTCTTTTTATGGTTCTGCCAGGTTTTGCTTCATATATTTTGAAGCTCTGTTATTTGATGCATAAACATTATGATTGTTATGTTCTCTTAATGAACTAGCACCTATATCATTTTAAAATTACCTTTTAATCTTTGACCCTATTCATTGCACTAACTCTACTTTGAAAACAGTGTCACCACTGCAGCTTTATTTTGATTAGTTAACATGGCATGCGGAAGAGTTCAGGACATACAACCCCAAAATATGCCACTTTGGTGTATTGATTATTGTGAGCTAAGACACTTGAAACACAGTGGGTGCAAGAAGGGCATGCTGACCTTCCCTTTTCTTTCTGCAAGCAGGAGATGAAACTCCCGTGAGAAAAATGGAAAGGAACTTTCTTCTCACCAGAGAAGGGGAGTCTAGGCAGAACAAAATCTGTACAAGTAGACTGGGTTAAAATAACTTCTCTTTCTCTAGTCTCCCCATATGGTTCAGTTGCTTTTCCACAATCGCCACTCTTTCTTTAATCTAGTATATAAGTACTTAGGCCTGGCCAGTACTTTGGATCTTCATTCTCGTGGGGGTTCCCCTGGACATGTTAAAAATTACTAAATAAAATCTCTGTGCTTTTCTCCAGAGCCTCTGTTTTGTATCAGCCTTAGCTGGAAAGCCCGAGAGGGTCAAGGAGACATATTATTTCCCCTGCATATGTAATCTTCCATCCTTTCTCTTATATGTAAAACACATTTTTTTTTTTTGGTAGGCAGTATACAGTTGGGTCTGAATTTTTATCCAGACTGACAATCTGTGCAGGCAGAATTGTCAGATTATGTGTGAACAACTCAGGTGTAATGTGCTGATTACTATGGTTTAAAGTCTGTCAGTCATTATCTTGCTATTTGTTTTGCATTTGTCCCATCTTTTCTTTGTCCCTTTTTCCCTCTTTTTAGGCCTTTAAAAACATTTATTGAGTACTTCTTTGATTCCCTTTTATCTTCTTTATGGGCTTCAGGACCAGGGCTGGGGGAGCGGATGAGATACTCACCTTGAGTGTAGAGTTTAAAGGGATGTCAAAAAATTTGGTAATCAACTTAATACTATTTCAATTAGTGTTTTTAAAAGTCAAAATTAATGCAGAAAATCTGTAATGAACAAAATATCAAAGTGTTCAATAATAAACATGTCAGTATTTCTGATTTTTCTTTTGGTCTCACGCTCCAGTATAGCTTGACATAACATTATTACTGACTGTGGGTCACAGTTTCCTGCTTCATATATGTACACATACATATCTATATGATTAAATGTCATTTTAAAATTTGTATATCAAATTTCATTTAGGTGAAATTTGTTGAATTTTCTCTTCTTTCTGATTTGGGCTGCCTTTTCTCTCATTTTCTGAGAGAAATGTATTTAGAATCTCCTATTACGATTGTGAATTTGTCCTTTCCCCTTTTATTTATTTATTAAGATTTATTTATTTGTTTATTTGACAGGCTCCCCGCTGAGCAGAGAGCCCGATGAGGGGCTCGATCCCAGGACCCTGGGGTCATGACCTGAGCCGAAGGCAGAGGCTTTAACCCACTGAGCCACCCAGGCCCCCTGTCCTTTCCCCTTTTATTTCTGTGAGGCTTTGCTTTACAGATTGGGTTTGTCATTAATTAGGTGCATGCAAATTTAGAAGTTTTACTGTTAAAAATTCTTTATGAAATGTCCCTCTCCATTATTCACAGTGCTTTTTGTTCTACAAAAGTATTTATTATCTCTTATTAACATTGCCTTTTGTTGCATGGCATATCTTTTTTTAATCTTTTTACCTTTTTATATTTTAGATGTTTCTTTTTAAATGGCATTCTGTTGGGCTTTGTTTCTTTTTATCTCATCTGACAATCTTTGTATTTTAATTGGAGCATTCTATTTACATTTTTTTTTAAAGAATTTATTTATTTATTTGACAGAGATCACAAGTAGACAGAGAGGCAGGCAGAGAGAGAGGAGGAAGCAGGCTTCCCGCTGAGCAGAGAGCCCGATGTGGGGCTCGATCCCAGGATCCTGAGATCATGACCTGAGCTGAAGGCAGAGGCTTTAACCCACTGAGCCACCCAGGCGCCCCTCTATTTACATTTTATAACATTACAAATAAATTTGTGTTCAAATCTATCATCTTACTCTTCTCTTTCTATTCGTTCCACATATTCTTTGTTATCTTTCTTTTCTTTTTAGCTTTCTTTTAGATCAATTATTTTCTATTTTGATTCCACTCACTTCCTTGCCCCCACTCACTTAGAAATAATACACTCTTTTAATATTCTTTTAGTAGTTACCCTAGAGATTAAGACATTCATCCTTGACTTATCAAAGTTTAATATAAATTGGTACTTTTGCCTGTTCCTTGAAAATGGAAGGATATTAGAATACTTTCCATTTGTCTGCTTTTAAAATGTATACTATTGTAATGTATTTTTAATTGTGAGACATTATTATTGTTTTTTTTTTAAGATTTTATTCATCCATTTGACAGACAGAGATCACAAGTAGGCAGAGAGGCAGGCAGAGAGAGAGGAGGAAGTAGGCTCCCCACTGAGCAGAGAGCCCGATGCGGGGCTCGATCCTAGGACCCCGAGATCATGACCTAAGCCGAAGGCAGAGGCTCTAACCCACTGAGCCACCCAGGCGCCCCTATTATTGTTTTATATTTATTTAATTTGCCCATATATTTACCATTTATGTTGCTCTTAATTCTTTCCTGCAATCCCCTTAGCATTATTTTAATTATTCGTTCTTTTTGCTGTCCACCCCATCTTTCCTTTCATTGCCCCTTCAATTTCCTCACCTTTCCATGGCCCACCCCACCTATAAATAGTTGATTTCCAGGATATCGGGTGAACATATGATAAAATTCTGCTGTGTTAGTTTTCAGATGCTACTATAGCAATGCCATGTACATGTCTTAAAGTTCAGTTTAATTTCTGAAAAGTGAGTGTTTTTTTTTCATTCAAAAACCTAATAAGGTGAATATACTTCAAGGCATGCTTCATTTACATTAAATTTGCTCTAAATCACTACTTGGAAGACATTTGAATGGGAGTAGTCAAGTCGTTAACTCAAAGAAAAACCATGACCTCACCTCTAAAAACAAAAATCGCCAAACTGTGTTGTCTGTGTTAATTTTTGTGTGCATGTATCCTGAAAGGCACATTGCATTTATGTAGAAACAGTGACAAAAAATTTAAGGCAAACTTTGAAACCTATCTAAAAGGTGTATCTAAGTGTGTGTGTGTGTGTGTGTGTGTGTGTGTGTGTGTGTTTATGGACCATCTGACACAGGCTCAGACAGTGGGGAGTCTCAGGTGATCCTAGAGCTCACTTAATCCAAAGCCCTCATTTTAGAGATGATGACTCTGAGCTCCAAGGAGACTCAATGACTGGTTTAACGTCACACAGTGGATGGAGAGTCGGGATTAGAATCAAGGTCTCTGGACAGAGCAGCCTCCTTCAACTGTCTAAAAGTATAGTCTCCTGCCCCCCTCAGGTGCAGTCAACCAGTGAAATCGTGTTATCTCCAGGCATGGGTACCCATTTGGTTGTAGCCATTGCTCTAGGATTCTCTAGCAATCTGTTAACCCACTTTGCTATTTGAGGTTATCAATTAGGTTTCAGATGTGTCTGGTAGAGTGTACAGTGTCCAGTAGTAGATGCTTCCTAACTGGACAGCAATGGAACAACACAAAGATTGTTTTTTGCTAAAATTCAGCCAAGTACCAGGAGTGGCAGGACTTAAGGGAAGGGAAAGGGACAGAAGAAAGCCCCTTGAGGTCATTCTGATGTATGTAAAAACAATCCTTTGAATTTAGATATCACCACACACGATCTGTTTCTAACACTCACTTGTTGTCAAATTAAAGAGAGACTCAATATCATTGATACATTTTCTGGTCTCCTAGCTGTCCATCAATGTTTTGTGTTCCTTTTTTCATGAATGTCTTAGTCTGTTCAGGCTGCTATAATAAAAATACCATAGACAGAATACCTTAGAAACAAAAGAAATTTATTCCTCATAGTTCTAGAGGCTAAGTCCGAGAATGAGGTTCCGGCAGCTTCAGTGTCTGATGAGAGCCCACTTTCTTGTTCATAAGAACCTTTCGGATGTGTCCTCACATGGTGGAAGGGGCCAAGTAGGTCCTGCGGGTCTCTTTTATAATCCCATTCATGAAGGGATCATGCTCCTCCCTCATGATCTCATCACTGTCAAAGACCCCACCTCCAAATACTGTCACACTGGGAATCCATCACATAGTGTTAGGTTTCAACATATGAATCTGGTGGGGGGCAGAGATCAAAGGCATTCCATTTGTAGCAATGAAATGTCATTGTTGAGAAGTGACTGTCCTGCCATGGACCTCATTTCTGAAACCCCTGCATCTGGATGGGACCATGTGGCTGACTTATGGCTGGTGGAATTGAGTGGGAGGAATTCATGCCAGTCTAGGTGGGCCCCTAAACTACCACATACGGTTCTGCACACTCTCTGTCCTTGTCTGCCAGCCGCAGGTGGACGCCCATAGCAACCTCGGAGGCCATGTGCTGAAATGGCAGACCGCCTACCAGTCTGGGCCCCTGAAGGGCTATGGAGAATGGAACCACTGCTCACCCCACAACCGCCATCTGAACTTTGCATGATCTGTTAGCAAGAAATAAATGTCCATTACGTTAGGCCATTGAGATTCTGGGGTTTATCTGTTATTGCAGTTAACAGTTACTTTAACATAGTCAATGACCTCTAACTTGAACAATAACATTTAATTTCCAATTAGAGTGCTGGAGGCAAAGCTTGTGGGGAAGAGGAAAGAGGGAGAGGGCAGCACATCAGGAAATCAACGATCCCCACCACGTGTTAGTTCATCGGGTCAAAGGGTAGTGTGGACAATGGTGGCCCCCATCCTCCACAGAACACCCTGAGAACAGAAAGTTAGAATATTCACATTTTATTACTTACAGAATGTTACCTCAAAATATAAACTACCTCAT